>OX463845.1:2175562-2303978 GCA_949825065.1 Odontocerum albicorne
TTTGGGACGAAAAACATGGATACACGTAAAACAAATAATAATTATGTGATGATTTTTTACTTATATTCGTAAACTTGGTCGTCAACGGTAGTTTTTCGAGTGAAAAGTGTGTAATTTCCGTCTATTAGTAACAAATGTCCGTACATGAAAAAATGAGGTTTGACGTTTTATGTCATAATCAACGTCAATGCATTTCTTCTACACTTTTGCTTTAAAGTCATTATAATTCTAGCATATTTTTACGAAAAATTGGTATTTTGTCAGTCTTAAGTAAAAAAAATCATTTTTACTTGCAAATATTGACGCAAAATATTGAAATTGGCCAAAAATAGACGTTTGGGACGAAAAACACGGATACACGTAGAACAAATAATAATTCTGTGATGATTTTGTACTTATATTCGTAAACTTGGTCGTCAACGGTAGTTTTTCGAGTGAAAAGTGTGTAATTTCCGTCTATTAGTAACAAATGTCCGTACATGAAAAAATGAGGTTTTAACGTTTTATATCATAATCAACGTCAATGCACTTCTACTACACTTTTGCTTTAGTCATTATAATTCTAGCATATTTTTACGAAAAATTGGTATTTTGTCAGTCAAAAGTAAAAAAAATCATTTTTACTTGCAAATATTGACGCAAAATATTGAAATTGGCCAAAAAAAGACGTTTGGGACGAAAAACATGGATACACGTAGAACAAATAATAATTATGTGATGATTTTTTACTTATATTCGTAAACTTGGTCGTCAACGGTAGTTTTTCGAGTGAAAAGTGTGTAATTTCCGTCTATTAGTAACAAATGTCCGTACATGAAAAAATGAGGTTTTAACGTTTTATATCATAATCAACGTCAATGCATTTCTACTACACTTTTGCTTTAGTCATTATAATTCTAGCATATTTTTACGAAAAATTGGTATTTTGTCAGTCAAAAGTAAAAAAAATCATTTTTACTTGCAAATATTGACGCAAAATATTGAAATTGGCCAAAAAAAGACGTTTGGGACGAAAAACATGGATACACGTAGAACAAATAATAATTATGTGATGATTTTTTACTTATATTCGTAAACTTGGTCGTCAACGGTAGTTTTTCGAGTGAAAAGTGTGTAATTTCCGTCTATTAGTAACAAATGTCCGTACATGAAAAAATTAAGTTTTAACGTTTTATGATTATGATCAACGTCAATGCATTTCTACTACACTTTTGCTTTAGTCATTATAATTCTAGCATATTTTTACGAAAAATTGGTATTTTGTCAGTCTAAAGTAAAAAAATTCATTTTTACTTGCAAATATTGACGCAAAATATTGAAATTGGCCAAAAATAGACGTTTGGGACGAAAAACACGGATACACGTAGAACAAATAATAATTCTGTGATGATTTTGTACTTATATTCGTAAACTTGGTCGTCAACGGTAGTTTTTCGAGTGAAAAGTGTGTAATTTCCGTCTATTAGTAACAAATGTCCGTACATGAAAAAATGAGGTTTTAACGTTTTATATCATAATCAACGTCAATGCACTTCTACTACACTTTTGCTTTAGTCATTATAATTCTAGCATATTTTTACGAAAAATTGGTATTTTGTCAGTCAAAAGTAAAAAAAATCATTTTTACTTGCAAATATTGACGCAAAATATTGAAATCGGCCAAAAAAAGACGTTTGGGACGAAAAACATGGATACACGTAGAACAAATAATAATTATGTGATGATTTTGTACTTATATTCGTAAACTTGGTCGTCAACGGTAGTTTTTCGAGTGAAAAGTGTGTAATTTCCGTCTATTAGTAACAAATGTCCGTACATGAAAAAATTAAGTTTTAACGTTTTATGATTATGATCAACGTCAATGCATTTCTACTACACTTTTGCTTTAGTCATTATAATTCTAGCATATTTTTACGAAAAATTGGTATTTTGTCAGTCAAAAGTAAAAAAATTCATTTTTACTTGCAAATATTGACGCAAAATATTGAAATTGGCCAAAAATAGACGTTTGGGACGAAAAACACGGATACACGTAGAACAAATAATAATTCTGTGATGATTTTGTACTTATATTCGTAAACTTGGTCGTCAACGGTAGTTTTTCGAGTGAAAAGTGTGTAATTTCCGTCTATTAGTAACAAATGTCCGTACATGAAAAAATGAGGTTTTAACGTTTTATATCATAATCAACGTCAATGCATTTCTACTACACTTTTGCTTTAGTCATTATAATTCTAGCATATTTTTACGAAAAATTGGTATTTTGTCAGTCAAAAGTAAAAAAAATCATTTTTACTTGCAAATATTGACGCAAAATATTGAAATTGGCCAAAAAAAGACGTTTGGGACGAAAAACATGGATACACGTAGAACAAATAATAATTATGTGATGATTTTTTACTTATATTCGTAAACTTGGTCGTCAACGGTAGTTTTTCGAGTGAAAAGTGTGTAATTTCCGTCTATTAGTAACAAATGTCCGTACATGAAAAAATTAAGTTTTAACGTTTTATGATTATGATCAACGTCAATGCATTTCTACTACACTTTTGCTTTAGTCATTATAATTCTAGCATATTTTTACGAAAAATTGGTATTTTGTCAGTCTAAAGTAAAAAAATTCATTTTTACTTGCAAATATTGACGCAAAATATTGAAATTGGCCAAAAATAGACGTTTGGGACGAAAAACATGGATACACGTAGAACAAATAATAATTCTGTGATGATTTGGTACCTATATTCGTAAATTTGGACGTCAATGGCTGTTTTTCGAGTGAAAAGTGTGTATTTTCCGTCTATTAGTAACAAATGTCCGTACATGAAAAAATGAGGTTTTAACGTTTTATGTCATAATCAACGTCAATGCATTTAAACAACACTTTTGCCTTGATTCAGTATAATTCTAGCATCTTTGTACCAAAAATTGGTATTTTGTCAGTCAAAAGTAATTAAATTCATTTTTACTTGAAAATATTGACGCAAAATATTGAAATTTGGCAAAATTAGACGTTTGGGACGAAAAACGTAGAAAAACGTTGAACAAATAATAATTGTGTGAGGATTTTATACGTTTATTCGTAACCTTGGTCGTCAATGGCAGTTTTTTGAGTGAAAAGTGTGTAATTTTCGTCTATTAGTAACAACTCTGGTACACGTTTTTAGAGGTTTCTACGTTTTTCATCACAATCTATGTCAATGCGTTTCTACTACACTTTTGTCTTGATTCTTTATAATATACATGTATATCATTCCAGCATATATGTACGAAAAATTGATATTTTGTTAATCAAAAGTAATAAAATTAATTTTTCTAGACGTTTGGGACGAAATACATGGAAATACGTATGTAAGGACAAAAAATAATTCTGTGGTGATTTGATACATATACGAGGGCTGCTAATTTGGATAGTTTGGAGATATGGCAACACCAGTGTAGATACGTCAAATATGACATCAGCATCGATATGTTTGACGTTTTTAATGGTATTCGTGCCCAGAAGGTTTTGTCATACGAGTGCTATTTGTGTTGTTTACAGTAACCTGAAAAATTCATTTTTGCCAAAAATGGAATTAAATCGAGAACATTTTCGTGCGATGATTTTTTATGATTTTCGACGTGGACTAACTCAACACCAGTGTGCCGATCAACTTGCTTCGACTTTTGGTGATGAAGCACTACCCCATGCCACTGTTTTTCGCTGGTTTTCCGAATTGAATCGTGGTCGTAGTTTGCTCTAGGACGAATTTCGTGAAGGTCGTCTAAATTCGGTTGTTGTGCCAGAAAACATCGATGCTGTGCGTAAACCGATATTGCAAGATCGTCATGTGACTTATGGTCAGATTGAGGCATGTTTGAGCATTAGTTCCACTCGCATACATTCAATATTGCATGAACATTTGGCCATCAAGATTTGTTCGCGTTGGATACCGCATCATTTGACAATCGCTCAAAAAAAGGCTCGTGTCGATTGGTCCAAAGAAATGTTGAAAAAATTCGATCGCGGTGCTTTAAAAGACGTGTATAAGATCGTGATAGGCGACGAATCATGAATATATGCATATGAGCCAGAAACTAAACAGCAGTCGACTGTATGGGTCTTTCAAGACAAGTCAAATCCAACAAAAGTTTTTCGCGCACGAAGCACTTCGAAGCAAATGGTGGCTTGTTTCTTCAGTATAAATGGTCATGTCACAACAGTGTCTTAGTGGAACCTCGTACGGTCAATTCTGAATGGTATACCACCATTGGTTTGCCAGAAGTGTTTGGAGAAATGAGGAAAACCACCCGCCGAAGATTGATCATTCTCCACCACGACAATGCGAGCTCTCACACTTCGGCTCAAACAGGTGACTTTTTGAGCACTCAAAATATCGAATTGATGACGCATTCAAAAGTGTATTGATTTTCATGGAGAGTATTTTGGAAAACAACAAAGCCATTTTCGATGATAAACATTTGTTTTTACTTATCTGTCTCAAAACTTTAGTAGCAACCCTCGTACAACATATGTGCACACACACGATGTACACTCGAGTCAAGATCCATTTTGATATATGTGCACACATACGATGTACACTCGAGTCAAGATCCATGTTTATATACTATATGTGCACACATACGATGTACACTCGAGTCAAGATCCATGTTGATATATGTGCACACATACGAGGTACACTCGAGTCAAGATCCATGTTTATATACTATATGTGCACACATACGAGGTACACTCGAGTCAAGATCCATGTTTATATACTATATGTGCACACATACGAGGTACACTCGAGTCAAGATCCATGTTGATATATGTGCACACATTCGTATGTGGTACACTCGAGTCAAGATCCATGTTGATATATGTGCACACATACGATGTACACTCGAGTCAAGATCCATGTTTATATACTATATGTGCACACATACGATGTACACTCGAGTCAAGATCCATGTTGATATATGTGCACACATACGAGGTACACTCGAGTCAAGATCCATGTTTATATACTATATGTGCACACATACGAGGTACACTCGAGTCAAGATCCATGTTGATATATGTGCACACATACGATGTACACTCGAGTCAAGATCCATGTTTATATACTATATGTGCACACATACGATGTACACTCGAGTCAAGATCCATGTTGATATATGTGCACACATACGAGGTACACTCGAGTCAAGATCCATGTTTATATACTATATGTGCACACATACGAGGTACACTCGAGTCAAGATCCATGTTGATATATGTGCACACATTCGTATGTGGTACACTCGAGTCAAGATCCATGTTGATATATGTGCACACATACGATGTACACTCGAGTCAAGATCCATGTTGATATATGTGCACACATACGAGGTACACTCGAGTCAAGATCCATGTTTATATACTATATGTGCACACATACGAGGTACACTCGAGTCAAGATCCATGTTGATATATGTGCACACATACGAGGTACACTCGAGTCAAGATCCATGTTTATATACTATATGTGCACACATACGAGGTACACTCGAGTCAAGATCCATTTTGATATATGTGCACACATACGATGTACACTCGAGTCAAGATCCATGTTTATATACTATATGTGCACACATACGATGTACACTCGAGTCAAGATCCATGTTGATATATGTGCACACATACGAGGTACACTCGAGTCAAGATCCATGTTTATATACTATATGTGCACACATACGAGGTACACTCGAGTCAAGATCCATGTTGATATATGTGCACACATTCGTATGTGGTACACTCGAGTCAAGATCCATGTTGATATATGTGCACACATACGATGTACACTCGAGTCAAGATCCATGTTGATATATGTGCACACATACGAGGTACACTCGAGTCAAGATCCATGTTTATATACTATATGTGCACACATACGAGGTACACTCGAGTCAAGATCCATGTTGATATATGTGCACACATTCGTATGTGGTACACTCGAGTCAAGATCCATGTTGATATATGTGCACACATACGAGGTACACTCGAGTCAAGATCCATGTTTATATACTATATGTGCACACATACGAGGTACACTCGAGTCAAGATCCATGTTGATATATGTGCACACATTCGTATGTGGTACACTCGAGTCAAGATCCATGTTGATATATGTGCACACATACGAGGTACACTCGAGTCAAGATCCATGTTGATATATGTGCACACATTCGTATGTGGTACACTCGAGTCAAGATCCATGTTGATATATGTGCACACATACGAGGTACACTCGAGTCAAGATCCATGTTGATATATGTGCACACATTCGTATGTGGTACACTCGAGTCAAGATCTATGTTGATATATGTGCACACATTCGTATGTGGTACACTCGAGTCAAGATCCATGTTGATATATGTGCACACATACGATGTACACTCGAGTCAAGATCCATGTTGATATATGTGCACACATACGAGGTACACTCGAGTCAAGATCCATGTTTATATACTATATGTGCACACATACAAGGTACACTCGAGTCAAGATCCATGTTGATATATGTGCACACATACGATGTACACTCGAGTCAAGATCCATGTTGATATATGTGCACACATACGAGGTACACTCGAGTCAAGATCCATGTTTATATACTATATGTGCACACATACAAGGTACACTCGAGTCAAGATCCATGTTGATATATGTGCACACATTCGTATGTGGTACACTCGAGTCAAGATCCATGTTGATATATGTGCACACATACGAGGTACACTCGAGTCAAGATCCATGTTGATATATGTGCACTCATTAGTATGTGGTACACTCGAGTCAAGATCCATGTTGATATATGTGCACACATTCGTATGTGGTACACTCGAGTCAAGATCCATGTTGATATATGTGCACACATACGAGGTACACTCGTATATTTGCTTGTTTAAACCCTCCCCTACACACAGCCTCTCAATGACTGCAGATTACTGAATAAAAAATGTCTATGGTGTTTGGTCAATTTGTGATGCAATTGATATTGTTATAACTATGAACTTTTATGTACAGTTTTTTAGTACAATTTTTGTGTATGTGAGGAAAACTTTAATGTTAATTAAAAAAAATTAAAAGAGTCGAATTAATGCTGTAGTAATGCGTGAACTGAGGTGAATATATAGACTGACAAAGTTTAAAGGGATTAGGGATGAATGTGATTTCGAAGCTGATGCGTTGAGTAAGATAAAGAGAAGAGCACTCTAAAACGGTTTGAGCATGTAGAACGAATGAATGAAGAAAGGCTATCAAAACAAATATGGAGTGCAAATGTGAGTGGAAGGCATAGTAGAGGAAAACCAAAAGGAAGTATGGTTGAATCAAGTGAACGAAATTTTGAAAAAAGGATACATAGAAAGTCAGGGAATTCGTAGTTATATGAGAAGGTGTATGGATATAGGAGAGGCGAAGAATGTTTCAAAATAAGTCTGGCACTATGTTATCTCTGCTTACTTTGATAACGAAAAAGCGTAATGGTGTGTATGTATGAACCTCTGTATGTTCATAATATGTAAGAGATTATGTTTATATTATACAATGGCGCAATGTATGAAAATGCGAGTTGGACACAATACTATAATGCTTTCCGTTAGGTTTTTCACCAACCCCCTGTCTGTAGTACGAGTATAAGCGATAAGTTTGTTGAACAGACAATACGTAATGACCTCCGTGGCTAAGTTGGTATGACACTTGTCACCCAATCCGGAATTTGCAGGTTCAATTCCTGTTGGAACCCTTGATTAAAAAAAAAAATTCCTGTCAGGTTTTCACTTAAGGCGTCTTTAACATCTTTCTGGTTGGTTGAAAGATATTTCCACATAGCAATAAGTCTACCAAGTTGTACTGTATATAACGAGAGTGTAATACAATACATTAATTTTTAGATCTTATTACGCCGTCATATCGAAGGATTTGGTTCCATATTCTTCTTCTTCGATGGGTCTACAGCTCATATCAGGCCTTGGCCTCCATTTTGGTTCCTTATTACTGATATGTAGTCTTTCTGACTGGATGTCGTGGCAATTTTTTTAATATTGGCGTTCGCCTCTTTCACATCCTTGCAGCATCTCATACAACTCATACGATTTCTCTGACTTCCTAATATTCTTTCTTCAATTTTATTGAAACATCCAAAAGCTGAACATATTTACATTATGTCTAATCTGTCGAAAGGTTATGAGAATGTCATTGCGATATTCCCGGCGCCGTGGTCCAACAAATAAAGGGTCTTTCAAATTTAGCGGTTTTTTTTAATTATTGGATAAAACACAGATGGCGTCGTGAACTTTCCTGGGTCTTGTGACATTTGAGAATTGTAATGTATGATATTTATAAAATAATAAGTCGTATACAATGCAACAATGCGTTCAAATTGTTGAATTATTTTATGTATTGTAATCTCCGGAAACGGCGATGTTAATTGGCCACCAAGATCATGTGATCTGACACCATTGGACTATTTTTTCTGGGGTTACGTGAAACACCAGGTCTATAAGAATGACCCTCAATCAATTCCTGAGCTGAAGGACGAAATTATTCGCGTTATTGGTGAGTCAGAACTGCAATTATGCCAAAATATCATCGAAAATTTTGACAAAAGAGTGGACATCTGTGGAGCTGCAAGAAGTGGACATTTGGCGGATATTGTTTATTGTGTTTAAATGGCATACATTATGTTATACTTCAATGACCAATAAAAAGTTTTTTGAAATCAAAGCAATTTGTGTGTTTTATTCAAGAGTTAAAAAAAATTAATAAAAAAACCGCTCAATTTGAAAGACCCTTTATATTGTAGTCATAAAAACATTGTCAGATTGGTCCACTTCTTAAAAATCTTCACTGACTTAAGTGTAGCAAACGGATTGATTTCAAACTTTTTATCTTTGTATTCAAGTCCCTTAATGGTATGCCTCCATTGTATCTTTCGCTGCAATCAGCTGCAAGAAGTGGACATTTGGTGAATATTGTTTTATGCGTTTAAATGTCGTACATTATACTTTAACGGCCAATAAAAAGTTTTTTGAAATCAAAGCAAATTGTGTGTTTTATTCAAGAATTAATAAAAAAATTATTAAAAAAACCGCTCGATTTGAAAAACCCTTTATCAAATAACACTCACCTATATACCTACATATATACCATCGCGCCATTTCCAGGTCGAACATAACAGATATGACAAAGACCTAGATTTTACTATCTCAACACACCTCTTTCATATCTTCTACATCTATACACCTTCACATACAACACCTACAACTTATTTTACCTTTTACGTTTGTTTCTTTCAAAATATAATTTACTTGATCCAACCGTACTTTTCTAAATCTTTCTCTCCCCCGCCTTTTACTCACATTTGCACGATATATAATATATATTGAGTTTTTTTAGTCTTATTTAAAAATGATCTGTTTTGTGAGTGTTCAATGATTTATTTCTTAAAAATAATAATCAGAATACATCGAAATTTAAATGAAACGTATTAAGGTACAGAGCTTAAATAATTATTTTTTGTCTCCTAACTTGATAAAAAATACATTCTGTAAATAAAAAGGCAACTTATATTATTTTTCATAGTTTATTTTAAATTTGGACCTCTGAAATGGAAAAATGTAAAGTGTGACAGACATGTTTAAGAGGTGGCGCAGAGAGTGTGCACCGTAGATGTATGTATGTACGATGTGCATGCGGAGTGCAGGACAGGGGCCGCGAGGCGGGTGGGGCGCCGGGCGCTGCACCAACTAGCCGCCAGACATGGCGACAAAAAGTGCACTCGATCCAAGGGTGTACTCGGTCTAAGATAATTTAATACTTTTCAATTATGTTATTATATTTTTAATCATAATGATATATTCTGGATAAAAAGGCGTAACTATCAACATGGAAATTGAGAGAAACGACTTAAAACTGGAAAATTTAAGTAACAAAGCATTTACAAGTTAACCCTTCCTTTCCTGTGATGTGTAACTAGTACACATTGCTTCTAAAAACTTTAATATCTCTATAAATGTAATAAATACTGGGTTCAGATTTTATGTATTCCTCCGTAATACATTTACGCATTGAATGAAAAAATAATATTAATAATAATTAGCACTTATCGGCCACATCAGAGATATTTTGTGAAAATCGGGAATAAATTCACAGATGCAATCGAACGTGTGTCAGTGTGTGACGTAGGTATATTCATTCTGAAAACTCGCTATGGGTGAGGAAGCAACGCTATTCACGTCTCACTCTACTTCGGTATATGGGAACGCAAGAAATAGAATCTCAGTTCAGAGTTGTGTTTCTTCCTTCGAGGTATAACATACACAGTATTAGTCCATCTCAGGTCTCAGTAGCTCTCGGGCATCCATTTGAGGTGGTCTCTTCGCCCGTTTTGTGAACGTCGACCGATGTTTTTTTTTTTCATGTTTTCAGCAATTAAATTTCAATTATTATCACTTTTGATTTCAAATTTGATTAATGTAAGCGATTGGCTATGAATATTCTTATTTTTTTATTTTAAATCGCTCATTTTTACATGTGTATTGATGTGTATTGGAATACACAGCACCGGAACGCGCGGATTTTTTTAGTACTGGAAGGGAAAGGTTAATAAAAGCATGACTCAATTTCAAATAATTATATTGATTAATAATCAGATAACTAATGAATGTTAGACACGATCTAACAACAATTGATACAATATTTATAATATGTATGCTTTTGTTTTCTTGAATCTTAGAAAAGACGTTTATTTCACTTTGTGGTGTCATGTTTAAATTTTTATATTAAAATAAACACACATTTTTTTATTCAGTATTTACCACTGTTTTATTCAGAATTTACCACTGTTTTTTTTCAGTATTTACAACTGTTTCAGTTCACTACCTGTTTCAAAGACCTCCGTCTTTCTCGTCAGGTGAAGATGAACTTCATTGTTCTTTATTTTAATAGTATTTTACAGTTGTTACAGGTTACCCAAATAACAAGTAATTCTTCTTCTTCTTCATGTGTCCTGCCGGGTCCCCCCGACGCTGACGATCACTTGGGAGAAACCTTGTCTGTCCTGGGCAGCACGGAACAGCTCCTCCACACCTCTCATCCCGGTCCATTCTCTAATGTTCCGAAGCCAGGAGTGCTGCCTTCTTCCAACTCCTCTACGACCCTCAATCTTCCCCTTTATGACAAGTTGTAGGATTGCATACTTTTCACCTCTCATTATGTGGCCAAAATATGAAGTCTTACGGAGCTTGATTGTTGTGAACAATTCTCTCTGTGTATTTGCTCTACGCAATACTTCAACGTTGCTAATCATGTCAGTCCAGGATATTCTTAGCATCCTTCGGTGGATCCACATTTCAAAAGCCTCCAAGCGGTTAATGATATTAACTTTGAGGGTCCATGCCTCGACACCATAAAGCAAAACCGACCACACATAACACTTGATCATTCTTTGTCTGAGCTTCAAATTTATATTATCGTTGCAGAGAAGATTTTTCATTTTATTAAAAGCTGCACGAGCTGCTTCTATTCTACATTTAATTTCTATATCGGGGTCCAGATTCTCAGTGATGATGCTGCCCAAGTACTTAAACTGCTTTACCCTTTCAATATTGACACCACCCAGCCGAAGATTTGCATTTGGATGACTTTCTCGACTGAAAATCATCAGCTTAGTTTTGCTGACATTAATGTTCAAACCATAATGCTCACCGGTGGAACTGATCCTATCCAAAAGCTGTTGAAGGTCTTCTATACTATCTGCCAGTAGAACCGTGTCATCAGCATATCTAATGTTATTGATGACTACACCGTTGACCTTGACGCCGATATCTATATCAGTCAGCGCCTGCTTGAAGACAAAGTCAGAGTACATGTTGAACAAAGTAGGTGAGAGTACACATCCTTGTCTAACTCCACGCTGAATGGGAATACTTTGTGAAGTGGTTCCATTTTCAAGTCTGATAACAGCGTTTTGGTCCCGGTACAGATTTTTAATCACTCTCACATCCTTATCATCTACATTACATCTTTGAAGCAATTTTATCAACTCTGTGTGTTTGACTCTGTCAAATGCTTTTTCATAATCAATAAAGCAACTATAAACATTTTTTCTTTGATCATGGCATTTCTGGAGTAAAACATTTATTGTAGTCAACGCTTCGCGGGTACCAAAGCCATTTCTGAACCCAAACTGGGTATCATCCAGGTCTTGCTCGCATTTCAGTCTTATTCTTGCATGTATAATCTTTAGAAATAGTTTAAGTATATGACTCATAAGGCTTATAAGACAACAAGTAATTAAATTATGAATTTTTATAAAAGAAATAAAACATGTATTTTTTTAAATTTAACATTTACCACTGTTTTATTTCGGTTCACTACCGGTTTCAAAGACCTCCGTCTTCCTCTTCAGGTGAAGATGAATTGATGAATCATCTTCACCTGACGAGGAAGATGAATGTATTTGAAACCGATATTGAACATCAATAAAATAGTGGTAAATACAAAATAAAAATAAAATTTTTAACTTTTATTTTATAATTTATTTAGTATTATAACATAATAGCAATTTTATTGCAATACGGCAATTTTTTCTTTACAACCAGACAAGTTATGGGGAAATAAGTTATGATAACTTTTGTACAAAATGTCATAATATTTATTTCTTAATTATATAACATATATGATCGATACCAACCTCAAAATAAAATCCTGTATTTTTTTATGAAATATACCAATGAAAATAATAACGTCAAAAATGTATGGAATTTATCATTATGTTGGTATTTCGTTCAACGGATATTAAATAAAACGTATTACTCGTGTTCCGATATTACTCGTGTTCCGATAAACGTCGGTAATTTTTTTTTCTTTCTGTCAAATTACCACTAACTCTTTATTGTCAGGAATTTATTAATTAAATTATAATATACGATTTATTTAGATCTTTAACAAATATAAAATATATTTAAACAATACAATTACGTGGAAAAGCTTTACAGTATGATCGATAACAATGACACTCTATAACGACAAAAGCAATGAGATTGAAGAGAATCATTACTGTATGACTTGACCAACGATCTATATAATGAAGGCACATTCAAAGCCTTAAAATGTTCCACCAGCGTTTCCTTCGTCGAATCCTTCGGATCCACTGGAGTGATCATATCACAAATGTTTCGGTCCTGCAACGCTCTAACTTTAAATCTATAGATATGGTTGTAAATGCGAAATGACGGTGGACAAGGCGTGTGATACGTATGGGCGATCATAGAATCCCAAAACGCGTCTTGTACGGGGAAGTGGTGGGCAGAGGAAGCGCTATAAGGACAGTCTGCGAGAGTCGCTTACTTTGTGCGGGGCGCCTGAGGACTGGGAGCAGGTGGCTCGAAATCGTGAGGGATGGAGAGCCGTATGTTCTCTGGCTGATGGCGTCTCAGTGGCTTAAAATGTGAAAAATAGAAAACGCGCTGCGAACTTGCATCAGCATGGCCAGGCGGCTCAGCAGGGTTCACATGTCTGTGACATTTACGGAAGGGAGTACGCATCCAGGATCGGGCTGTTTTCTCACTGAAGATCACATGATCGACGTGGAAGAACAGTTTAAGATTGACGTTGGAGTGGTGAGGGGATCCTCGACTGCGAGGTTTGGCAACCATGACGATGAAATATATTTAGTTTAATACTTTCAGAGGTAAGGAGGATGGTGACTAAATTGTCTGAGGAATGAGTGTTAAGTTTTTTTTTTCAAATTTTATACATAATTATTAATATTTACATTGACATGCTGACATGACGGAACTGTGCATGAGATGGACCCACGTTCCCTCTCCGTGGTTGCAGTCCTAAGACTGGTTTGCAGCAATTTCAACTCTTCTCCTCCATTCCCCCCTGTCCTGTGCGGCTCTTTTCAAATCTGTATATGTTGAGCAGCGCACGTCCACCAACAGGTCCTCCAGGTACTCTCGGCGTGGGCGTCCCCTAGAGCTTGTCCCCTCGGTCATACCCTCCATTATGGCATGCAAGAGGCCCTCTTGTCGTATTATATGACCGATCCATCTTGCACGCCTTTCGGACAGGATCCTGAGCAGGTGCCTTCCTCCTTCGATTCGTTGGAGAACCTCTTCATTTGTGATGCGGTCTCTCCAGGAAATTCCTAATAGTCTTCTATAGGACCACATCTCAAAAGCCTCTAGTCTTCGTCTATCTCTTTCGGATAGGCACCATGTCTCGCAGCCGTACATCAAGATACTCCATACATAGGTCTTGATGAGAAGTATTCTCAGTTTTAGGTCTATATTATTTGACCCACGTTATAAGGATTTTAATCTTTGATATTATTTAAAAATGCTACTTTCTATCTGAAAATCTTAATAAATTTCCTGTAAGGGTTTTTTTCTATAAAAAAAATTAAATTGCACCCTGTAGGTCGATATGATCACACATTTCATATTTCTTTCACTGTCAATGTTTTTCTTCTATATCTATTAATATATTTAAGAATTTTAAAAAAAATTACAAAGTTTTCCACGGCACTGCAAAGCAATTTACAGGAAGCGGGCGGAAAATTCAATCGGTGCATGCGGGGGCGGGGGCGGGGCGTGGCAGGGGCGGGGCGGGTCGCATAGTGCTCAGTGCAGGGGCGCTCTTTAGCGGAGAGCGAGCTCGTTACACTGGCCAGGGGTGCACAACATGTGTGCTGATACATCTTATATGCAATATGGGAGAATAACTCACACTTGTCACTACAATTTGAATTCTCATTTACAAACTGTTGTCGGGAGAACGACTCATTTTTCTAGTTGTTATTATTTGAGATTCAATGCTGAAATATTGCCGGAGAATTCTTATTTTCTCTCCTGTTCAACGTTTTCTCTAGTTTTTAAAAAAATTATTTTAACATTTCACTCAAGTAAACATCCGGAAATAGCTGCGGCCTTTCGGCCCTTTCCGGATGTTTAAAGAACACTATCTGGAAAAACAAGTATATGAACATCCAAAGCAAGGTGAGGATATACAAGACCTGTATCCTCCCCATAATGACATACAGCATAGAGTCCAGAGCCGACACTGTCAGAACCAAAAATCTTCTTCGAACCAGCGAAATGAAGGTACTCAGGAGTATCGCTGGCAAACCCTTCGTGATAGAGTACGAAACACAGAAATCCGAAGGATGTGCGAATTTGAAGATATTGTCAGATGGGAACGACAGAGAAGAAGGTTCTGGAACGAACATGTATCCAGAATGGCGGAATGAAGGGCCGTAAGAATGGCCAGGGACAGAGTCCTCCAAGCAAGCAGACCTCTAGGATGACTTACAAAAGATGGAAAGACAGCTGGCAGTCGACGTCACAAGAGGGAAACTATGATGCAGGACCATAACGGGCCAACAGGCCAAAAAAAGAGGAAGAAGAAGTAGATTTTCAATGTATTACTGCCTGTTTTAATGTTGTTTCAACTATTATATTTCCCATTTTGTAAAATTTGGACTCCTTTGAGGCTTTTCTTTTTTTCGTTCTTGCTGGGGTGTGGGATGGAAGCCCCCCGATACCCTTGCGGTTGGGCTCGCCCTACATTGGTTTGGTATATCTCGGCCAGGGGAATGTTTGTGGGATGAGCCCGGACCTTTTAATGTCTTCTCTCTTGAACGTATTTTTTTTGTCATCTATTTATTTTCTGTGTTTTTTTTATCTTCTTGTTCTACGTGTTCAAGGGTGTGGGCTGAAAAACATCTGGTGTCCCCGTGGCTGGGCTCGCCCTATATTGGTGGGGTGTATCTTGGTCGGGGGGATGTTATTAGATGAGCCCAGACCTTTTGATAGCTTCTGTTTTTTTAATGTATTCTCTTTTTAATGTGTTCTTGAAATGTGTCTAAATGTACAATATTATGTACATACTATGTTGCTATCAATAAACCTGTATTTATTTATTTATATATTTAAGACTCAAGTAAAAAATTATAAATGTAGCGCGTTCATAAACTTCAATAAAGGTAAAGGAAGGAAAACCATTTAGACAGTCGATCGGAGCGTGGTTGTTATTGCGACAGGATTTTGAGTACTTGGGCTTTCAGGATGAATGACGAGTGGAGGGGATTTATGTGAGATTTGTGATTGTGTGCGGTATAGTGTGGGATGAATATTTTTGGTTTTTCTGGAGTGATGATGTGTGAGGAATTGAATTTCGCAAGATGTTTCCAGTTGTAGTTGAGTGTCACTGTCAGGTTGATGAGAGCGTGCAACGGGGTTTTGTTTTTGTGTAATCAAAAATCGGAAAGAAGTATCGATTGTTTTTTTTTTTTCATGCTAAATATCCTCAGTGAGATACAGGCAAAAGCCTAGTTTACTGGGGATACGACAAATGAAAGGCAACAAACCCAGATCCATTAAAATTGTATGTCCAAATCAAATTATCTGTTGTTTTTCTTAAATTGTGTATATTTTTTGTCATGTGTAATAATAAATAAATAAATAATAAAGAAATAAATAAACCAAATTTTTCTCAAGGGCGCTCTTACTCGGGACTCGGACCCACTATTATTGGCAGATTTAAAATATTTCAAAATAAATAAATATAAATTGAATATACTCGTAAATATATGAATTTCCGATTTTATATTATTTTTCCTTTAATTAATGATATCTCACTTTTTTTTTATTATTAATATAGTTATATAAAATATTAAATAAATTTTGCGTCCATGTAACTTATTTTTTGGTCTTATTGGTTGGAAAAGTTTTTCACATATCTTACAAGAGACACGGCGTGATGATATACAGGTTTGTATCGAGGGAATAAATTGTGAATTATTACTTACATTAAAATATATGAAAGAAGAATAATTTTATATAATCATATAAAAATCACACAGGCACTGAACTTGTTGCTATATGATAATCTCTTCAAACTAATCAGAGAAATGTTATAGAGGTCTTTAGTGAAAATCAGTCTAGACTTTTTTCCATAAATCGAGAACCAACTGAATTCGAACCTGCAAGTCACGGGATAGAAAACAGACATATTATTCGTACTAACAAGATCATTAATATTGCCTACTTGATAAAAAGGCAACCTTCTAAAATTTACATAGAAGTGTCTGTCATGTGTCGTTTGGGGACAGGCCACTGCGTGGTGGTTAGTCACCTTTACAGAATGAGCACTGTGGAGAATCTCCGCTGCTAGTGTGGTCTGGATGATAAAACTATAGATCATACATTTTTCGGTTGTCCTTTGCAAGACAGATTCAATTTACTAAACGGCATATTTTTACCGCGTCCAATTAATGTTGCGTTTCTTCTTTCTTCGTGGAACTTTTCCACTTATCCGATCTATTGTTAATTTTTTAAGCTTTATCGTTAAAATTTTAAATTGTCTAGAATTGATATTTTTTTAAATTATTTTCAATGCATTGACTCATATAATTGCATAATGACTTTAATTTGGTGACACAAATCATCCTAGTTTGAGAGGATTACCTATTATAATATCCTAGTTTGAGAGGATTACCTATTATAACATCCTATTATAGTTTGAGAGGATTACCTTTTATAACATCCTAGTTTGAGAGGATTACCTATTATAACATCCTAGTTTGAGAGGATTACCTATTACTACATCCTAGTTTGAGAGTATGACCTATTATAACATCCTAGTTTGAGAGGATTACCTATTACTACATCCTAGTTTGAGAAGATTACCTATTATAATATCCTAGTTTGAGAGAATTACCTATTATAACATCCTAGTTTGAGAGGATTACCTATTATAACATCCTAGTTTAAGAGGAACACCTATTACAACATCCTAGTTTGAGAGGATTACCTATTATAACATCCTAGTTTGAGAGGATTACCTATTATAACATCCTAGTTTGAGAGGATTACCTATTATAACATCCTAGTTTGAGAGCATTACCTACTATAACATCCTAGGTTGAGAGGATTACCTATTATAACATCATAGTTTGAGAGGATTACCTTTTATAACATCCTAGTTTGAGAGGATTACCTTTTATAACATCCTAGTTTGAGAGGATTACCTATAATAACATCCTAGTTTCAGAGGATTACCTATAATAACATCCTAGTTTGAGAGGACTACCTATTATAACATCCTAGTTTGAGAGGATTACCTATTATAACATCCTAGTTTGAGAGGATTACCTATTATAACATCCTAGTGTGAAAGGATTACCTATTATAACATCCTAGTTTGAGAGGATTACCTTCTATAACATCCTAGTTTGAGAGGATTACCTACTATAATATCCTAGGTTGAGAGGATTACCTATTATAACATCCTAGTTTGAGAGGATTACCTATTATACAATAACATCCTAGTTTGAGAGAATTACCTATTATAACATCCTAGTTTGAGAGGATTACCTATTATAACATCCTAGTTTGAGAGGATTACCTATTATACAATAACATCCTAGTTTGAGAGAATTACCTATTATAACATCCTAGTTTGAGAGGATTATCTATTTTTAAAAAAAAACATTTACTGAAATAAATTTAGACAAAAAAACATAACTTCCTGAAAGGTATATAAAATCAATACAATAATATTCACACAGCTAAATGTTTCGTGCGTGTATTCTCATTGAAATCTTTTACGGCCTCCAGAACTGCGAGAATATATCTGATTCCTGAAAGCTGCATAAAACTCGCACCCTCTTTGGTTTGCTTCAAACTAAATATTTCACCTCCATTTACTTGTCCGATTAAGAAGTTACTTAAACAAGTTGGACCGGGTAATCCGAATATCCATTCGAACTTTGATTCACTTAACCCTTTCCTTACGGTGATAAAAATAATACGCGTGCTCCGGTGTTGGGTAGTGAGTACGCAATAAAAAATTAGCGATTTTAAATCGGAAAAATAAGAACATTCATAGATAATACCCTTAATTAATTATAATTGAAGTTAAAAATTATAATAATTGAGATTTATTTGCTGAAAACATTAAAAAACCATCTGAAAACATTAAAAAACGCTCACGGAACGGGCGTACGTCTAACCTATTTGCAAGCCTAGAGGCTACTAGTGGCGCGGAACGTCAGTCGCATACCCCGGCGCTTACGCCTTTGCTTGCGACGTTGAGACAATTCAGGTTCTCGCAATTCAGTCTAGTATGCAAGAGTGAGATGCGAATATAGTGTCGCGCTTCCCGCATACTATTCACCTATCGTCAAGACGAGGCACTCGCAGCGTTTAAATGCGAATTTGTTTTCGATCTTTACAAAACACCTCGATGTAGTCGATAAATTCTGATTATTATTAATATTATTTTTTAAATCAATGCGTAAATATATTAATGGAGGAATTCCTAAAATCTTAACCTTGTATTTATTATATTTATAGAGATATTGATGGTCATTAGAAGCAACGTGTAGAAGATACCCAACACAGGGAAGGAAAGGCTAAACACGAATTTAAAATGCTGAAAACTGGGGCACAACGGTTCTTAATAAATTGTTAGTCCATCGTACAAGTCGGCATTATCAAACACTTTGGATTCATATCAAATAATAAACTTTCGTTTGATTCGCTTATCTTCTTATTGTGTTTTTTCTTTGCTTTTAAGTTTTAGGATTTGTAAAGAGTCTCTAGGGCATTTAAATAGTGGTATTTTAATGAGATACTCGTGTATTACTACTTCATTAGTTCGCAATAGATCGAAGTGCGGATACAAATCCTAAGAGAAATCCAACACGACACACATACACTACACTACACCTAAAGCCGAATGTGCTACTATACATAGTTTTTATTGTAGTTCGTTCTTCTTGGTAAGTCTTCTGCGGTTTTCTTACCAAATATGTTTTTTCTAAATATATCAAAACGCGGGGAAGTACCACAATGACTGCAGCCAATACATTTTTACACTTACGCTCAACTATGTTTTTGTAATATTTTTATTTAAAGCGTCGTTAAGTTAGAGCGTCTACTTTTCAAATGGCGCTATATAAACTGTCATTTTATTATTATTACTATCGACAACACAATCATCACCTTAATGCCATGTTAGGTCGGTATACCAAAACATCACCTTAATGCCATGTTAGGTCGGTATACCAAAACATCACCTTAATGCCATGTTAGGTCGGTATACCAAAACATCACCTTAATGCCACGTTAGGTCGGTATACCAAAACATCACCTTAATGCCATGTTAGGTCGGTATACCAAAACATCACCTTAATGCCATGTTAGGTCGGTATACCAAAACGAAGATTCGCATTTAAGTTTAAAAATCAGTCTTCCTTATCATCGAACTGTTTGATACTCTTAAGACACTCATCATTATCTTAACCATTGTGCCATATTCCTGTTTAGGTTAGGCAGCGAGGAAAGATCTCCACTAATCTAGAACACATATTTTACTTCTACTGAGTCATGCATACTCTGCTATTATAAAGGCATTAGAAACACGTGTAGCAGTGATTAATGTATGGTAATTAGTGGAAAACCAAAGTAGGTCATTGTTTATTGCCTTCCCTGTTTTGTAATTTAATATATTTTGGGTGTTATATGTAACACAGCTAAATGTTTAGTTGTGTCCGTTTTTTTCCAATTTAAAATGAGCAACAAAAGTAAAACAAAATGATAAACGTTATACGTTATTCGAAAGAAAATTTTCTGCTCTACAAGATATTGTGTTTGCTTTTACGTTACATACATTATTTTATTTAATTACAAGCCTTCAAAATGGAATGTCAAGTAGACGAAAGTGAGCATTTTTGACACCTCCTTCTGTTCACGTTCAATCGAGGGAATAAAGCTGCTCGCGATATTTGCGAAGTGTACGGTGAAGATGCTATGAATGAAAGGACAGCTCGTCGATGGTTTTTGCGTTTCAAAGACGGTAATTTCGACCTGAAAGACATGGAGCTTTCCGGACGACCAGTGGACTTCGATGAGGACCGCTTAAACCATATTATTCATGAAGATCCCCTTCAAACATTTTTCATCACAATTTTTAGTTAACACCTAATATTTCATTGTACCACGTTTTCCCAACTCTTCCCAAACTTCTCTTATTTTCTATAATAGTCGTATAGATCACTTTTGTTGATCATTCATTTATTTTTCCAACTTGGCTGAACTATATCAATGCTCTTTTCTTCGTATTTAACACTGTATCTTCATTCAATTTGCACTGTTGCGTAGTTTCCTTATTCTTCATTATACACAACGCTCTCATTTCTACCTCGTTTATTTTATTTTTATTCCTTTTTTGCCACATCCAAGTTTTACTTGCATAATCTAACGCAACTTTTACTTGCATAATCTAACGCATCCATAGCGATGAACGATGTGCAGCAGATGTAACGTAACACATAGATTTAGTGTGGGATGGATGAAGTTTAGATCAATGACGGGAGTTGTATGTGATCCAAAAATTGTTAACCAGGCAATCTCCATGGATCTTCCTCGAATAACAACCAGAGGAAGACCAAATAATTCATAGGTGGTGCAAAAAGATAACCTGATGCAGAGGCACGGCCTGGGGAACATAGTCCGGGACAGAAGAGCATACAACCTGAGGACTTCGCAGACAATGAGTTGGGATGGAGCCAGGGAGAAGAATCTAACGCAACACCAAATGGACATAATAGTGCATAAAATACCCAACCCTAATAATATAATTATTCTGAGATACTCGATCATATTCGGTATTTGTTTTGATATCACCCTCAGAATGAACTCTGCCACCCCTTCGAAAAGTTGGTCATCATTGAAACAACCCATTTTCTTATTAAACAAAGTAATACTATATATGGTACAAATATTTGTCAAGGCTTTACCTATATACACATTTATTTCTTAACTAATCTTATTTATATTTTATAATTTATGAACTTACTTCATCTTATTTTCCTACATGTCATTTTATTTTATTTTTTTATAATCTTAATATGTGCCGAATTCAATAAAGGTAAAGGGAGGAAAACAGTTTAGGCAGTCGATCGGAGCGTGGTTGTTATTGCGACAGGACTTTGAGGGGTTGGGCTTGCAAGAAGAATGACTTGTGGAAGAGGTTTGTGTGAGCTCTTGAGTGTGGTGCTTTTTGTTGTTTTATATTCATATTTTTGTATAAATGTTTTTTTTTCTTCTTTATAATTGTGTGCGGTATATTGTGGGATGAATGTTTTGGTCTATCTGGAGTGATGAAGTGTGAGGAGTTTGATTTCGCGTGATGTATACATACGTATTCGAGTGTCACTGTTTATCAGGTTGATGAGAATGTGCAACGGGGTTTTACATAATCAAAAATTATGTAAAACCTTATTTATTTTTTCATGCTATATAGTATGTACTCAGTGAGATACATGCAAGAGCCTAGTTTACTGGGGACACGACAAATGAAAGGCAACAAACCCAGATCCATTAAAATTGTGTGTCCGAATTAAATTACCTGTAGTTTTTCGCAAATTATGTATATTTCTTGTCATGTGTAAAATTTAAAAAAATAAAAAATTAATAAATATATGATTTCTTACAAATAATTAACACCTACGTATTACTTATAACTAGATAATAATTCTTACAACTAATTATTTAGCAAGAACAAGTCCACTCGTTCAGGCTACTTGTATTCCATCACATTCACTCAGACCTTGGTCGTCCCAGCTAATAACATACTGTAGGTGGACTAGTCAAGCAACAGATAATGCTTCGGGAATTTAAACCAACCAATATGGTAACAACTCCTGTTTTTTTTAACCACAGACAATATTTTCTCAGATTCTCTGTCATATACAAATCAGAGTAAACCAATGCCAAAGATTATTTAAAAAAAAAACAATCACACCATTTCCCTATCGAGGAAGGTAGAAAAGACAGAACAACATATTGTTATATCACAACAAACATATTTTACCTCCTCAACATTCAATTTTTTTTTGATATAACTCATTCGCTTTCTCTTACTCTGACATTTTCTTCTTTCAAATAAAACCGGTAGTGAAGTCAAATAAAACAGTGGTGAATACAAAATTGGGGGTATATTTATTTTATTTAACACTGCAAAGTGAAACACATATCGTTTCTAAGGTTAAAGACACTAATTATTATTTTATTACACTTATTACACTAATCCCCGCTACATGTGTTTCTACCTCCTATTCCGAGGCATCCCCGTCTGACGAAAGACTCTAGTTTGGAAGTAGAAACACATGTAGCAGGGATTAATATAATTAGTGGAATAGCAAATTAGTTATTTTATTAAATATTATAATTTGGAGTTTCGCAAAGTTAAAACCGAATCTTTTAATAAAAAAATAAAAACTCTAAATTGAACTAAAAGTTAAATGAATTGAGAATACACACGTGCACAGCATCGTCCATCTTTCTTCCAACAATCGACAAGAGCTGCACTAAATTAATCAACAACTTTTCAATTCCCCGCCATTGTTTTTCGAACAGTAATGAAAACTCGCCGCAAGACTGCAACTGCCAATAGACTAAGTAAAAAATAGACGAAGATTAAATTGCCAGCATCCAGGGCTAACCTTAGGGAGAAAATCTCGTCATCGCCATCTAAAGATATATTTAATATCATTTTACTAGTGAAATATATCAAATAATCATCAATTCATTCGTATGACACTTAAGGGAGTGTTCTACTCTAGAAATTTGAGAAAATCGTTTTTTTTTTGTTTTTTTGCATATTCTTAAAGTTTAGACCTTTAAAACTATTGAAATTCTCAATATTTACGAAGTTATAGCTATAAATGAGGCAGCAATTACACCGCACCGGAATGACTCAGACAATAATCTCCAAACTTTAAACGCGTTTTTCTCGAAATTACGTTTTTCAACCTGGTCGACATAATATCTCAAATTCTGTCCAACCGATTGCCTTCAAGTTTAATGAAAAACTTTAATAGATGTTTTTCTATCGTTCTTACCTTGAAAAAATTCAAAACTATTTTTTGTACTATTTTTTTTTAATTTGAAAAAAATGAAGGGTAAAAAAATTTCAGACAGCTGCTATTTTACGTTTTTTTTTCTTTGGTATCAACTACAAGTATAACGACATTATTTTTTTATCAAGAAACTGTGTATGATTTTTATTTCAAATTTACGAAAGGATTCCAATCATGTCGACCAGCTTACCCCCTTTTTTACGACAAGATATAATAGCTGATAACATCTTAAATTTTCTTTTTTTTTTTTTTCAAATTTTTTTTGTACATTCTGAAATCATCAATAAACAAACTGTTAAAAATTTATGGGGAAAACATTTCATGTTTATTTTTTATTTAGTCTGAAAAAACGCCTGAAATTCACGCCTCTAGAGTAGAATATCCTGTTAACAATAAATTGACATTGCTGTTGTAGAAACGTTGAGATACGTGTATGTAGCTAAGAGACAACATTTATTTTCGAGAATATGTGAATTGTCATGAGAATTCTAGGTACCCACCTTGTACAGACTTTGATATCCCTAGATGGTCAATAGAGGTAATACAAAATGGTTGTAGGTGATACTGCAATCATCTCCGCAAGCTGTTGTTTGTGAAGGCTGGCATTTTCCAGCTCAATCTTTTCTACTTTTTTGACGATGTTTGAAGAAGGTGCCTCAACAGGCCGTCCTGGTCGGAGGTCGTCTTCAATAGATTCTCTTCCTTGCTTAAAAAGACTATGCCACTTGTAAACCACTGTTTTTCTAGGGCAACAGGCCCCGTAAACCACTAAAATATCTTCCGAAATGGTTTGAGGTGTTTTCCCTTGTTTTGTGAGAAACTTAATGGGATGTTAACAACATCCCCAGTTTCCATACTTGGGATGTTAATAACATCCCAAGTTTTCTTACTTGGGATGTATTAACGTTTGACATACTCTCTCGACGATACCTTAAACAATACTGTCAAAATTAGACTAAAACTTGGTGAATATACTAATAATGAGTCATATTATCGAAGCATGCGCATTATCACCCCCTCCTTAACCCCTTAATTCCGCGAATTTATTGACATCAATACATAAAGTGATAATGTATGACAGAACGTGAAATTAAGTGATAAGGGATGAATGTGAACTTAAGACTAATGTGAAGTAAGATCGAGAAGCGCACTCAGATATGGTTTGGACATGTATTATAAATTAATGAATAAAGACCAACAAAACAAATACGTAGTGATAATGAGAGTGGAAGACATGTAAGACGAAGACCAAGGAAAGTAAAGGTGGATCAATTGAATCATATTAGGAAAGAAGGATACGTATAAAGACAGAAAAATCGTTGCCTACCCCAACAATGACGTGATGGTATGCATGTATTTATATGCATATGTTGTAATTTACATTATATGGCTTTAACGTGACTTAAGCATTAACCCTTCCTTCCCTGTGATGTGTAACAATTACACATTGCTTCTAAACACTTTAACATCTCTATAAATATAATAAATACTGGCTTCAGATTTTAGGTATTCCTCCGTAATGCATTTATGCATTGAATGAAAATAATAATATTAATAATAATTTGCACTTATCGGCCACATTAGATATATTTTGTGAAAATCGGGAATAAATTCACTAATACAACCAAACGTGTGTCGGTGTGTGATGTAGGTATATTCATTCTAAAAAAGCGCTATGGATGAGGAAGCGACGCTATTCACATCTCACTCTACTTCTTTATATGAGAACGCTAGAAATAGAATCTCAGTTCGCTCGCTTCTCTCGCTTCAGTAGCTCTCGGGCATCCATTTGAGGTAGTCTCTTCACTCATTTTGTGAGCGTCGGCCGATGTTTTCTTCATGTTTTCAGCAATTAAATTTCAATTATTATCACTTTTGACTTCAAATTTAATTAATTTAAGCGATTGGCTATGAATATTCTTATTTTAAATCGTTCATTTTTACATGTGTATTGAATACACAGCACCGGAACACGTGAATTTTTTGAGCACAGGAAGGTAAAGGTTAAGCACTTTGTTTACATGACTTCAATGAAAAGGTCAAATTACTTGAATGGACGTGTTATTCTCAGTGTACGTATTTCTATAGGATTTATTCGTCTCGTTTAAGTATTTGAATACGTCCACTCATATAGATCAAGGTTGATACTAAAATACTATAGTGAGCTATCATATTTGCATGTGACACTCAAAAACTCACAAATATAGCTTCATAGAAACATATCTTGCCGTTACGATATGACATCGAAACAAAAATGGTTTCATGAAACTCGATATTTGTAAATATGCACAATATAAATGCAAATACAATTGCAACTACCCCCTCCCTTCAGGGAAGAAAGAACACTTCTGTTTTGATTTACTCGCTCTACCATTCTTGGACAAGATTGGAATGTAATATGAGTTTGGAAACAATACTCCGCCCCTGCTCTTTTACCCTGCAGCCCGATGCAACTCTCCCTATCCAGACTGTTGCCACCCCTTCGATGGGATCAGGGGTGTGAGAGAACAGTGACGTCACGTCTGGCCGCAATACCCACCCCCTTTATCCCACGCTGCACCACCCTGTCTCTCTCGCCCCCTCGATGTAGCTACCCCATCCCCCGCCGGCGTACACGTCACCAGACGTCGGAGTGCTTACCTTTATTTGTAGTTTGCATCCATATTGAATTAAATTGCTGGGATCTGATTAAGATGATGGTCCTCTGAAGGATGCAGGGCAGGCGGCAGATATTTGAACTCTCTCAAATTTGTAATTTTATTAAAAATATATTTTTTCTAACGAACATATAAAAAAATCCTGAGGCTAACGAGAGTAAGTCTGATGTACCTATCCGTTATATAAGCACAGGCTCCCGAAGCATCATATGTTGCCCGACTAATCCACCAATATTAGCTGGGACGACCAAGGTCTGAGAGAATGTGATGGAATACAAGTAGCCTGAACGAGTGAACATGTCTAAATAATTAGTTGTGAGAACATATAAAAATGATCAGACCAGATGATAAACAATTCTTTTGACCAAAGGTATCATATCTTTTTAGTACCTAGGATGTATAACGCACTGTCAGATAAGAGGAAAACATTAACTATTTTAAAGCTCAAATACACACTAAAAATTAATTCTTTCTCTTGATACTGCTGAATCTGCAAAAATGTTGTTAACTACAATACATTTTGAGAAATAAATAATGACGGGATCTTATTTTTTTGGTCCATGGCTTGTTGCGTTAAAATGCAGATTTTTTTATAATTTGTTCATCATATACCAATTTGAGTGTGGTCATTATTTGTGGTACTCGTATATATTTTTTTTTGTTCTCTTTGTTGTAGCATTTGATTGACATATGTGATAAGTTGATTGACACATACGATAAGTTGATTGACACATGCGATAAGTTGATTGACACATGTGATAAGTTGATTAACGCATGTAATAAGTTAATTGACACCTGTGATAAATTGATTGACACATGTGATAAGTTGATTGACACATGTGATAAGTTGATTGACACATGTGATAAGTTGATTGACACATGTGATAAGTTGATTGACGCATGTAATAAGTTGATTGACACCTGTGATAAGTTGATTGACACATGTGATAAGTTAATTGACACATGTGATAAGTTAGTTGACGCATGTGATAAGTTGATTGACATATGTGATAAGTTGATTGACACATGTGATAAGTTGGTTGACTTAAAACTAAGAATTTCTAATTAGTCAACCAGCAGATCTACAGTATGTGAGCATAACAATGAAACATAATGCAGGAAGGAGAATTTGTTATTTTTATAAGTATTGAAATGTCCTGCATTGATACTAGTGTATTGCATTGTAATTTGCCTATTTGACTCCCATGACAAACAATAAGGTGCCGAATTCAATAAAGGCAAAAGGGAGCGAAACATTTAGGCGGTCGATCGGAGCCTGGTTCATGTTATGACAGGAGTTTAAATACTTGAACTTGCCGGAGAAATGACTTGTTGCAAAAGTTTGTACAAACTCTTCAGCGTGATGTGTTTTTAATGATTATGTGCGACACATTACGGGATGAACTTTTTGGTCTGTCTGGAGTGATGAAATGTAAGGGGATTGGATTCGCGTGATATATACTTATCTAATTGAGTGTAACTATTTATCGAGCTGATGAGAGTATGCAACGGGGTATTGTTTAATCAAAAATCTGAAAGAAATATCAATCTATTATTTAATGTTATATGTTCTCAGTAAGATACAGGCAAAAGCCTAGTTAACTCGGGACACGACAAATGAAGGGCAACAAACCCAGATCCATCAAAATTGCATGTCCACATTTAATAACCTATCATCTTTTTTCACAAATTATTTATTTGTAATATTTCTTGTCATATGTAAATAACGTAAATAAATTTTACATTTCCATGTCATTTAAAATAACTAAATAAATTGAACTCAGACTGGATGTGGACTCAATGAGAAAGCTCGTTCTACAATAAAAAAATTGGGATATTTTGAGTGATGTAATGTTTTTTTTAATACGTTCTATAATAGGAATGATGCATATCTGACAGCTCTTCAAAATTCGCTTCACAGTCACGCTGAGTGAACCGCAAATGAAGATGTGTAAACTGAGAAGGAGGCGTTGGTATGCAAAGGAGTATCTCATCCTCCGATTGAAGAAAACGTCCGGATTTTTTTTAAATTTTTATTATTAATTGAGCTGACAGAAATCTTAATACAATGATTTTACTAAGTTTAAAAAAATATTGATCGTTATATGGAACAACCTTTTATATTAGGTGTTAACATAAGTTGTGTCCGTTTTTGTTTCAAATTTAAAAATTAGCACCAAAAGTAAAACAAAATGGTAAAGGTTGTACGTCATTCGAAAGAAAATTTTCTATTCTACAAGACATTGTGTTTGCTTTTACGTTACATATATTATTTTATTTGATTACAAGCCTTCAAAATGGAATGTCAAGTAGACGAAAGTGAGCATTTTCGACACCTCCTTCTGTTCGCGTTCAATCGAGGGAATAAAGCTGTCAAAGATATTTGCGAAGTGTACGGTAAAGATACTATGAATTAAAGGACAGCTCGTCGATGGTTTTTGCGTTTCAAAGACGGTAATTTCGACCTGAAAGACATGGAGCGTTCCGGACGACCAGTGGACTTCGATGAGAACCGCTTAAACCATATTATTCATGAAGATCCCCTTCAAACATTTTTCATCACATTTTTTTTTCATCACCATTTTTCATCACCAGTAATGATGCGGTAAAGTAACCTTTGCTTGTGGCCATCCGTAGCTCGATGACGTGCGAGCAAACCATCAATTGTCAAGCAAAAATCAATTGTCGAACATTGACGTATAACCTTTACCATTTTGTTTTACTTTTGGTGCTCATTTTTAAATTTGGAAAAAACGGACACAACTTATGTTAACACCCAATAGACCTCCCTGTCCCTTAGCTTTACTCAAGTTTGTGTTGTGTAATAAATTTATTACTTATGAACTAAAAAAACTAATCTACATTTTTATATTATAACTATAAGCTAACTTTTTTTTATTAAAAATAAACCATTCGTTTTAGAAAATTAAAATTAAGTTAGTTTATTATTACAAAATATGTGTTTTACAATTACGTAAGTCGTCTTGGCTAAATTTGGTAATAAACATACATATATTGAATTTATATATTGTTTATAGTTAAGGCATTAACGTTGTGGAGGTTTCAAGACATTGTAATTTATTTTATCAAACACTGTTTATTCCACTTTTTGTAACGGCATAACCCTACCGGTTTCAAAGCTTTCCCCTCATCTTCAGGGGAGCACAAATAAGACTCCGGTGAGCACAAACGATGAAGTGAAAGCCTTGAAACCGGTAGGGTTATACCGTTACAAAAAGTGGAATAAATAGTGTTTTATAAAATAAATTACAATATATTGAATTTAAATATACTTATTAATATTAAGTCATTTAAAACACTGACTTTGTAATTATTTTGTTATTATTACTACAGCTATTTTGTAATTATTTTGTTATTATTACTACCGCTATTTTGTAATTATTTTGTTATTATTACTACCGCTATTTTGTTATTATTACTACCGCTATTTCGTATCTACATGTTAGTTTAAGATAAAGTTTTGTATTTTTATTAATAATTTAATTACATGTATTGTTTTTTTTAAACATTATTTTTAGTTAAGATATTAACATTGTGAAGGTTCAAAGGTATTGCAATTTGTGTTATCAAACACTGTTTTTTCCACTTTTTGTAACGGTGTAACAAGTTTCGTTTGTACTCCCTGATGATGAGGTGAAAACCTTGTAACCGGTTGGGCTACACCGTTACAAAAAGTGGAATAAACAATGTTTAATACTTGTATTGACATGTCATATATGCATTTGTATGTAAAAAAAACACTGTTGTTTCGTCAATTATATAATATAGATATTACATTGGTCTTTATTTTTTAAGTAATAAATTTGTACATGGGGATAGCTTTTGTCAAATAGGTGTATGATGGATTGCTTTATTTAATTAAAAAAACAGATGCTTAAAACTCTCGCGCGGTAGTAGGGAAACTTCTTAGCTAAAAGGAAAAGTTAATTTTATGTATTGTTTTTTTTCCATTTGTTGATTTTTTTTTTAGGATCAGGAAATGGTTATGTGGAATTAAATTCAAGAAAATCTCTCTTAATTAAATAAAAAAATATTTTATTTTGAATAGTAAATAATATTAATTTTAATAATAAATAATAATTTTAATTATAATATAACACACTTAATAACATTACATTTATATATTTTATGTTAAATAATTTAATATTTTTATGTTATTATTAATTATTAAATTTATTATTTTTAAATAATTATTTCATTATTCATTTATGATTATATTATTTTTATTATATTATTAATAACATATTATTAATAATATTATTATATTGTATTATATTATAATATAATATTATTAATGAATTATATTGTATTATAATTAATTATAATATAATAATAATATAATTATTAATATTGTAATAACATATACCATATATATTATTTTAATCATATATTAAATAAATATTAAATAAAATAAAATAATTTAATACAAATAAAATTAATAATTATAAAACATATTAATATAAAAATAATATAAAACAAAAAATATTAATTATTATAATACTTTTAATAATAACTAATATTTTTAAGAATAATATAATACACTTAATAATATTAAAATAATATTCATTATTATTAATAATTATTAATATTAAAATAATTATTAATAATTTATTAATAAATAAAATATTTAATGATAATAAATAATAATTTAATAATAATAAAATAATAATATAATACACCGTTTCACTTTTCGTGACGTTCAGGCCAATTAGCCCTACCACGCCAATAGAAGTTTCACTTCAAAAAGATCACACTTTCTCGCAGAAACTCGAACTCGTGATCGTAACCCACTATTATTAACTTAAAATTCCTCAACCCCTCCAGGTTACTTCCGAGTGACAAATCGCTCCCTTAATCATCTGGAGGTAATGCATTATTTGCTCATCGCAGGAACCTCTGCCAGTGGTTAAGAAACCCGGGTAAACAAACTCATGAATTTGTTCTAAGTCCTGCAACTCATTATTTCTTGGTACTATATAAAATTTAGTTCTGTAATGTCATATACGAGTACTTCTACAAGTTCGATTCTGTAATGTCATATACGAGTACTTCTACAAGTTCCTTTTCTTTGAATGCCACAAAAGTGGTGTCATCAGAAGACTATAAGTGGCTAATTTCCCTTCCTCTTGTTGTTACTCCGACAATCCACTCATCTAAGGCTTTTCGCATAATGTATTCCCCATATTAAGTGTATAGTTATGGATATACTCGTATAATACGTCCATATCACATTCCTCTCTCTGCTTTTAACGGTTCTGAGAGGACAACCTCGATCGTAATGCACGTTTTTGACCGTTTATCTCGCCTCCATCATGTCCAATAATTCCTTACTACACGCTCTACATTCGCATCAATAATTCACTCGCACGTCTATATGACAAATTTTAAAGAACTGTTCAAATCACGGAATTCTGCTATGCTTAAGCAGAGATAGCCTCTTGACATTTCGAATTAATAATTTCTCCTTCTTCACGTCATCCTTGCTTGTCCATATTGTCAGATTTCAAAACCTTCCTATCTACCATAAGACTTGCATCCTCGTAGAAATTACATACATCTTGAAAGGCGAGATATGTTTTTCACATTGCTTTATATATTTTTTGTTCTTTCCCAGTCTTTGTTGGTGTCTTTTGAAAGTATAATATTTTTCTTTCTTTGCGTGTTTGAGGAAATAATGTTATAACCATTCACCCAGCCATTGGCACGAATCTTTTGTCTAATTGGTTCAAAGAAATTACCATAAATTCATCAAGGGACATATAAACTCACCAATTTCTAGTCGTTATGCTCTTTACAGAGCAGTCGTGGTCATTGGACTAAATCTAACAAGTAAATTGACCGCCTTGCACATAAATGATAAACCTCCATTTTTCATTAGTAGGAATACTACTACATTCTTAGAGTGAGCTATCTGTTGCATTCCTTAACAAGCCTGTCTTTCACGTTGGTGATCTTCCATATGATCAGAAACCCTCTACTATCCTTGGATCACCAACAATGTAGCCAGCGTACCTGAAATTTTACAGAATTAAATACCAAATAAATAAATATTGATAGAAAAATGTATAAGGAAAAGAAAGTGCGATATATGCGTGAAAGCAATAAAAAATTATATCAAATTGAAAAGTTCTTCTATTAGGGTAGTATTATTTCAGATAAAGGAATAGTTATTATGGAAAGTAGTATTATTTCAGATAAAGGAATAGTTATTGTGGAAAGTAATATTATTTCAGATAAAGGAAAAAGTTATTGTGGAAAGTAGTGTTATTTCAGATAAAGGAATAGTTACTATGGAAAGCAGTATTATTTCAGATAAAGGAATAGTTATTGTGGAAAGTAGTATTATTTCAGATAAAGGAATAGTTATTATGGAAAGTAGTATTATTTCAGATAAAGGAATAGTTATTGTGGAAAGTAATATTATTTCAGATAAAGGAAAAAGTTATTGTGGAAAGTAGTGTTATTTCAGATAAAGGAATAATTATTGTGGAAAGTAGTATTATTTCAGATAAAGGAATAGTTATTATGGAACGTAGTATTATTTCAGATAAAGGAATAGTTATTATGGAAAGTAGTATTATTTCAGATAAAGGAATAGTTATTGTGGAAAGTACTGTTATTTCAGATAAAGGAATAATTATTGTGGAAAGTAGTATTATTTCAGATAAAGGAATAGTTATTGTGGAAAGTACTGTTATTTAAGATAAAGGAATAGTTATTATGGAAAGTAGTATTATTTCAGATAAAGGAATAGTTATTGTAGAAACTAGTATTATTTCAGATTAAGGAAAGTAGTGTTATTTCAGATAAAGGAAAAGTTTTAATGGAAAGTAGTGTTATTTCAGATAAAGGAATAGTTATAGTGGAAAGTACTGTTATTTAAGATAAAGGAATAGTTATTATGGAAAGTAGTATTATTTCAGATAGAGGAATAGTTATTGTAGAAAGTAGTATTATTTCAGATGAAGGGGTAGTTATTATGGAAAGTAGTGTTATTTCAGATAAAGGAAAAGTTTTAATGGAAAGTAGTGTTATTTCAGATAAAGGAATAGTTATTGTGGAAAGTACTGTTATTTAAGATAAAGGAATAGTTATTGTGGAAAGTACTGTTATTTAAGATAAAGGAATAGTTATTATGGAAAGTAGTATTATTTCAGATAAAGGAATAGTTCTTATGGAAAGTAGTATTATTTCAGATACAGGAATAGTTATTGTGGAAAGTACTGTTATTTAAGATAAAGGAATAGTTATTATGGAAAGTAGTATTATTTCAGATAGAGGAATAGTTATTGTGGAAAGTAGTATTATTTCAGATAAAAGAATAGTAACTATGGATATGGAACGGCGTGTAAGCGATAGGAAACATAATCAATAGGACTCCAAAACATGTGAACCGGACAGTGTCAAAACATAATATACTATAATGATAAAATAATTTAGTACAATATTTGATGTATGGAAGAGAAACTTAGCGTTGGAAAAAGACTAATAAGAGTCGAATAAATGCTGTAGAAATGCGTGCACTTTGAAGAAGACATAGGATGACAATGTACGACAAAAAACGAATTGAAGTTGTTTGAAATTAATGTGAGATTAAGCCGTGATATGTCAAATTAGACGAAGAAGAGCAATCTGAGATGGTTTAGACATGAGGAACGAATGAATGAAAAAATATCAACAAAATAAATGTATAGTGCGAATGTGAATGGAAAGTGTGGTATAGAAAGGCCGTTTTGAAAGGAGAAAATTTCAGAAGTAAGATAGCGTAGGAGCTGTATGAGAAGGTATATGGATGTGGAAAAGCTGAAATGTGTGTGTCGAGATAGAAAAGTCTGACGCGCTGTTATCTTTCCCCACCCCAGTAGGCAACGGCATGATAATATGTTATATATGATTATTTTGTAAAAAAAATTAAAATTGAAACTTTAAACTATCTAGAATTGTTATTTTTTTAAAATGGTGTTTATTATATTAACTCATCTTCTTCTTCTTCTTCAGTTTCAATCCTGGGGATTGGTTAGCAGCAAAGCCCTGCATCTCCTCTTCCACTCCGCTCGGTCTTCAGCGATCCTCTTGAGCTCTGTATAGGAAGTGCAGTCCATATCGTGGCATATTTGCTCCAGATACTCTTGGCGAGGGGGCCCTCTGCCAATTGATCCCTCAATCATTCCCTCCAGTATATTGTGCAGGAGATTTTCCATCCATTCTGCACGCCTTTTCGATATGGTGTTTGACAGGTGTCTGGTTTCTTCGATCCTGCTGAGAACCTCGTCATTTGTAATGTGGTCTCTCCAGGAAATCCTAAAGATTCGTCTATAAGTCCACATTTCGAAGGCCTCCAATCTTTTTCGATTCCTTTCGTCTATGCACCATGTCTCGCAACCATACATTAAAATACTCCACACATATGTTTTGACCAATTGCTTGGGGAGCTTTAGGTCCATGTTGTTGGATTCGAAAATTTTTGATTTCTTATTAAAGGCGAGCTTTGCGACTGTCAACCTCTCTTTTTGTACGGCCACACCATGTGATCTTGCTTCCAAGATAGACAAACTCTTTTCTGTTCTTAAGTGCAGCTCCTGACATGCATTTGCATGTTCATTTGATGTTCAAATGGTGTTCATTTGATGTTCAATTTGGTGGTACAAATCATCCTAGTGAGGATGGATTGCACATTAAAAAAAATCTTCGAGTATATACGTAAAAATATTAAAATATTTTTTATTTTTTCTATTTGAAAACAGTCCTGAAAGTGTCAAGTTCAAATTCCCATAAGATTTTGAAGGCAACTCTGTTAGCTTAATATTGAATGTTTTTCTTCACTCAACTCTCAAGAAGTATGAAATTAAATAAAGGTTTTATGAAGCTGATTGCAGCGACGTAGCGTTTAGTGAGATGGTGTGGCGTACCCTCTCTGTCTCTCTCTCTGTCCTCTCTGTATATTTCTCTTAGTGTGTGGATTATCAGATAATGCCACGTCTAGACATTTTTACTGTGAAAGTGCCTAACTTTGCAGGAATGTATTAAACATTGCAAGGACACCACACTTTGCACTGATTAAGACAAAAAACTTTTGAAATGTTTTTTGAAGACATTGCAAATATCTGTCGTTGTACTCACCATGACTTACGAGTAAGAAGTGAGAAAGGCCGAGAAATGTACGGTAGGATTAAATTAATGAAATTTTGGAGAACGTTCGATTAGGATATAGAAAAACTGAAGGAGTAGCAGAGAAAATATACGAGATGTTGAGGAAGTGAATAAAATGTGTCGTGATAGAAAAATCTGACGCTCTGTTCTTTATTCCTAGCTTTACAAAGAAAAACAGCATAATGTTAGCAAAAATATAAGAATGTCATGTTATATCTGAATGATCTTTGCTGTTAAGCTGATTAAAACTCTTGTTCTCCACTTCGAGAGTTTTCGATTCGATTCCCGGTAGAACCGGAGAAAATTGTAACACCAAATACATTACTATAGTTCGGAAATTATAGGATGAGTCCTGTGACAGCTCACAAATTTGCCCCAATACAACCTTATGTAATGTATTTACCTAAATAACTTGCTATTTATTAGAATTGAGGCTTATATTAAAGTTGATAAAATAATTAAAATTATTGAACATCGTCACAAGGTTGTATTGGGGCAAATTTGTGAACTGTCACAGGACTCATTCTATAATTTCCGAATCATATACCAATATATGGTAGGTAAAATGAAATCTAAAAGTAGATTTAAAGCTGAAATGTCAACAATGAGTGATAAGATGCTATTGAAGTCGTGTTGCCACCGATGTTTGGGCAGTTATATATAATATTACTATCGTTTTAGCCCGACTATAAGGTGAGGTTTTTATTTAAAAAGGTAACACGTAAATAGGGGTCGCCTTATATTCGAGTCACAAGTCATCAAATTTCCAATGAAACCATCATCAATGGATTTAAAAAATGTTGCATATCCAATAAAATGAACTATATTTTGTGGGAAAATATGATTGAGGATTCAGAAGACGATAATATCAGTGAAGATGAGATGGGACTGATGCTGAGGATGCTACCTATATGGTGTAGCCACATGTTAATCTGACTGGTCTGATCAGCTACTGTAGTTGGACCTTTTTTATTTCTTCTTTTCATGTTTAAACATGTACTTTACTATTATCTGGGTACATTGTTTGAATAAATATTTATCGTTAAACATTTTGTATTTTATTTTTCATAATATTATAATGGTGAGGGAAATATTTTTTTCTCCAAAAAGCAGGTTAAAAAATAGAGTTCGCCTTATAATCAGGATCGCCCTATAGTCGGACCAATGCGCTTTATAATAATGTGTTGAATCATAACAATAATAATGAAAGGAGAATTGATATACCGCTGTCTAAGTAACATACTCTCCTCAAGGGTAGGAAATCGGGGTTCTAATCCACTATTATTGACAGAGTAAAAATATTATGAAATAAATAGGTAAAAAACTGTAAGGGTAAAAAGTGGTTACAGCCTTTATATTAGGTATGTAGCGACCGTGCGTGCGGTCACTGAACCCACTGAGGTGATCTTTGACCGCTCGGTCATTGAACTCGCACTGTAAGGAATGCGAGACAGCACTGGGCGAAGGTCGCCGCGCGGTCATTGAACTCACTAGTAGCGAACAGCGAGAGCGAGACACCGACATATCTCTTGCCTCTCCTACAGACCGTAGTATGAAATGTATATGGAACGCGTGACAATAACCATGTGTCCGGCGAAGCGAGACGGCGACATGTTCTGCCGCCGTTCTATACATTATAAATACAGACGCTTACAATAAACTCTCTTTTTTTGCTTATCTCGATCTCGACGACTTTTATTCAAACAACCTCATCCTTCTATGCGAAACACAAGACCCTAAAGTGGTGACCCCGACGTGATTGATGACCCCGCTTCCCCGCACTTGTTAACCGTCGTCGAGGATTCCTTCGCCGCTCCAACGTCCATTCAGTTGAAAAACAAAGTTATGCCATTTAGTTAGGTTTTTAAGTGAGTGAATCGTTGCACATCTGCAAACTCACTGGTCACGCCACTTTACAAAATCCGATGGCACATTTGGAGAGAGACGATCGGAGCACACCGATATGTTTTTTTTTAAAGAATAGATATGACCAAAGTCATAGATATCCTTATACTCCCGAATACTAGGCGGTAAAAAGTACCTGTGTCATTAGAGGAGAGTAACAAAGTACGGGGTTTGAACCGGTAACCTTCCACACAGAAGACCAGTGCGTTATCGCACGTTCATGCACCTCGTGGTTTTGTGTTAATAACACCACGTTAATAACCCCAATGCTAATTTTGAAAACCACTGCCTCCAGCGAGTGACCCATAATCAATCAGTTACTGAAAAAAAAATTAGAAATCCAAAACAGAAAAATATAATAGTAAATTGAATTTCTAGTGTAAAACTATGAATTCGAAAGATTTTTTAAACTGTTTTCTACCTGTCCAAAATTTGTTTCAGAGTCATACAATTTACTTAGCGGCCGCATTAAGCTTGTATAATTACGAAAACAATACAGCCTTCATTTTAAGGGGTGTTAAAATCATTACCAAATATAGTAATCACGCTAAAATATATCAAACGCAATTCGAGTAAATATATCGGGGCTATCAACGTTACTGTTAATAACCTAATATATAAATATGAAATTGAATTTGTAATTTGTTTTATCGAACACTGTTCATTCCACTTTTTGTTCAATCAAGTCTTGTTTGTGCTCCCCTATGATGAAGTGAAAGCCTTGAAACCGGTAGGGTTATACCGTTACAAAAAAGTTGAATAAATGTGTTTGACAAAACAAATTACAATGTATTTAAACCTACACAATGTTAATGCCTTAACTATAAATAATATATAAAATTCAATATTATTGTTCTTTCGAAAAGTTTAAGAAAGCGATTGAAATTCAATGATGACGATGGATAATCTCTTGTGATCTGTTTGTTAGCTTTTCTACGGATGGAAGACACCTGTGCGTATATAAATTAATAAATAAATATAGGTTTATTAACAGCAACATAGTATGTACAAAATATATTTAAATAACACTTCTAAAACACATAAATTGCAGATAATACATTAAACACTGAAGCTATCAAAAAGGTCTGGGTTCATCTAATAACATCCCCTCGGCCAAGATAAACCCCACCAATATAGGGCGAACCCAGCCACGGGGACGCCAGATGTTTTTCAGCCCACACCCTTGAACACGTAGAACAAGAAGATAAAAAAATACACAGAAAATAAATAGATGACAAAAAAAATACATTCAAGAGAGAAGACATTCAAAGGTCCGGGCTCATCCCACAAACATTCCCCCGGCCGAGATACACCCCACCAATGTAGGGCGAGCCCGACCGCAAGGGCATCGGGGGGCTTCCATCCCGCAACTCCGCATATCTAGATTAAAGAATAAATAAATAAAAAACAAAAACGTATGGCAGAAAACAAAATAAAAAGTAAACCCACCACGTCAGGTTAACTGTCAGCAAGAACGAAAACAAGAAAAGCCTCAAAGGAGTCCAAATTTTACAAAACGACAAATGGGAAATGAAATAGTTGAGACAACATTGAAATAGTTAGGCAGTAATACGAGTACATTGAAATAGTTAAGCAGTTTTAAAAGAATGAGTGAGGAGATAACGCACAAACACCTATGCACAATCCCCGATTCACCACCAGCGAAAAGAGACAAAAGAAAGAAGAAGAAAAAACGAACAAGAGACTCATTAACCACCCAAAAGATAACACTTTAGAGCATCTCTGGAGGTACAACTATCATATAGGTCTTGACATATCAAACGCAAAATTCCAATGGCAAAGATACTTAAGTTTCAAGACAATTGACAAGTTTAATTGGTTGCAGTATTTTGTTAGGCATGGTTTTTAATCTGGAATCGAACTGCCCCGCTTGCTTAGCATGAATGCAATCGTTAGATCATGGCCGCCGACAGTATGACTGCATTTCTCACACTCAATTTCATTATGGTAAAATGGTTACGCGGTAACACGATGGGCTTCCGTGTGTAAGGTCGCTGGTTTGAGCTCCGCGCTGTCCTACTCCCCTCGAATGACACAGACATTTTTTCCGCATAGTATTTGGCAGCGGAAGGATACCTGTGTAATCGGTCTTATATATTCTTTCAAAAAAAGGGGGGAGAAACTAACATGTCGGTGTTCTCCGATCATTTCGAATCCAGTGCACCGATGTGGTCGGTGAGTTAGCTGGTGTGCAATGGCTTACTTACTCCAAAGAGCAGAAAAATAAAAAAAAATAGAAGAAAACTCCACGACACAGCTTCACTTTCCAACTGAATTGACGTTGGAAGAGCGAAGAGATCCTCGACTAAGTGGCCCAGCATCGACAATTTTTATACAATAACATTTTTTAATCTCGTACAAATGGCACAACGGTGGAAAAGGTTTTCATTGAAATCGTTTACATATATCATGAAACAAGTGGAGTCTAGTTCTTCTAGTCCAGTCGTCATCGTTGCTGGGCCTCGTAGTCATAGATCCTTTCGCCACTCCAACGTCAATCTTGAGATGTTCTTCCACATCGATCATGTGATCTTCTGTGAGAAAACAACCCGATCCTAGATGCGCACTCCCTTCCGCAAATATCATACTTCAATAAAGGTAAAGGTAGGAAAACCATTTCGACAATCGATCGGAGCGTGGTTGTTATTGCGACAGGATTTTGAGTACTTGGGCTTTCATGATGAATGACGAGTGGAAAGGATTTGTGTGAGTTCGTGAGTGTAGGTTTCTTCTTGTTGTTTTAATTTTGGTTGTTTTTGTATTTGTGTTTCAGTGTATTTTTTGTTTTAATTTTAATTTTTATTCTTATGATTGTGTGCGGTATATTGTGGGATGAATATTTTTGGTCTTTCTGGAGTGATGATGTGTGAGGAGTTGAATTTCACAAGATGTTTCCTGTTGTAGTTGAGTGTCACTGTTTGTCAGGTTGATGAGAGCGAACAACGGGGTTTTGTTTTTGTGTAATAAAAAATCGGAAAGAAGTATCGATTTATTTTTTCATGCTAAATATCCTCAGTAAGATACAAGCAAAAGCCTAGTTTACTGGGGATACGACAAATGAAAGGCAACAAACCCAGATCCATTAAAATTGTATGTCCAAATCAAATTACCTGTTGTTTTTTCGCAAATTGTGTATATTTCTTGTCATGTGTAATAATAAATAAATAAAATAAAAAATATAAATCCTGCTGAGACGGCTGGCAATGCTGACACATGTTCTAGTCTAGTAACAGTAATTCAACAGGAGATGATAGTCAAGCGTATCAGTTTATTCTGGACCATTTAAATTATTAAATTTTGGAGAGAGTTAGGTGATCATATTAACGTGTTCCCCGCGGGGAGCACAAACGCCTGTGATCTGACGACAATCCAAGTTTCAAACAACAAATACTTAAAAAAAATGACACAAAACCGAAATAAAAATTGAACTAAAATTTAAAATAATCTTTATTCTAGCGACATCTCTGAAAACCTTGTCAAATAGTATATTAGTTTATGAGATATTGTTGAATAAACAGAGCGCCGAATTTTTTTGGTTTCTCAATATTTCCAGCATTAACGACCTGTCGCGCGGATCGAGTCCTGCGATGAGTCTCTCTTACGTAAATAAACATTACTAAGTCTCTCTTACGTAAATAAACATTACTAGTGCTATATGCATTTGATTGGGTGAGTGTCATGAAGCATTGATTTGATCGTAGCATTCCTTTGTTTATTTTACGTAATGTTAAGTTTATCTCCTTTATTTAATGAGTCTTCTTAAGAGTAATGACTATTATTTATTATCAGAAAATTACGTAAATGTCATGTTTACTTGGTGTTGTAATCAAATATCAGTGGTTCTAAACAAAATATGTGTTTAAACTTAGAAATTAAAAAACGCTGAAATTGTGCCGCGCACAGGATTCGTGGAATTTGATTTTTAACGCGGTGAACAGGTTAAAGATCAATACTCAGATAGACTTCCTAAGAGTTCGCAATGATAGAATACTTTTTCTCATCTACATGTATGGTATGTACCAAAGCTAACCAAATACAAGCAGTTGAACCCCTTCGTACAGTCCATTAGGGAGTGCCACAATAGGAACAGGTATTGTCATGTATGACCTCCGCGGTACACGTGGATATTGACAAGAGTTGAATGAACCTCCAAGGATTAATCCAAACGAGAGGGGGAAATTTAAAAAAAACCTGAACTCAGAACTATCGGGTGTTAAGGAAGTCACTCGAATATTTTATTCTTTAATGGCAAAGCAAATTGTTGTTAAGGAATGGTTGTATTTTATTTTGAAAGAGCTCTAAATAAAAAACCGACTCTTGACTGATCTGTTTGATGCACATTTTCTAGATATTTGGCTGCGTAACTCTAAAAAGGGAAAAATACTGGTAGTCTAAATATACTTGTTTAACACTTGCCTTACTGTGCTAAAAAAATCCGCCAGCCACGGTGATGGACGCTAAGCGTCCAGTATATTTGAAATTAAAATTATGCAAAATCTGCTGGGTTATTTTTTGTAATTAGCTATAAAAATAATTTTATTATGTATTAAAACGTCGAATAACAAATAAAATATAAGTCCTGGTCACTCGCTATCCATCACAGGGTGGCAAGTGTTAACTGTGTCGATGGAAGATGAAAAAATAAGAGACAACACCATTTCACTAGATCGATCGTTGTGGTCGGGTGAACTTTCAGTTACTTTGTTATACCATAATAATAATAAAACGACATTTCCCGGGTAAAGCACGATTCTTCACAAATCAAATTTCACTTCGAAATTCACAAATCATCCTCGTGTGGGTAGATTGCCTATTAAAAAAAATATGGGCAATTTATATAATCATCATCATCGTTGTCAACCAAGGTCGATCCACTGCTCGTGATGACTCCAAATAGTTCGGTTTTGTGCTCGTTGATGCCATGTGATGGGGCAATGCTTCCTGATTTAATCTATCCAGCGTACCTTCGGTCTTCTTCTGGGCCTCTTTATGCTTCTTATATAGTGCAATTTAGGGAAACTTATATAGCACCGTATAGGGCAATTTATATAACAACATTTAAATGGCAAAACCTTCTCTAAGGCGTTCAAACTAGAGACTCAAACCTATTATTATGAACGGATTAAAAAAAAAAATTAATTAAGTTGCTGCCCCAAAACCAATTATTGTAGATGGAAAGCAGTTGAAACATGTAATTTATTTTTATCAAACACTGTTTATTCCACTTTTTATGACGGTATAACCCTACCGGTTTCAAGGCTTTCACCTCATCTTCAGGGGAGCGCAAACAAGACTAAATGCTGTTCGAACTGGTACCGATATAGACGCTTCAACGGTTGGAGGCTGAGGGGTGAGGAAGGCTAGGGATAATTTCGGCAAAGAGCGGGGAGATTTTGGGGAAATAACTGTTCAACAGATGTTCCGATCGGTATACTGACTTAGAAATTTCTAGGGCCTCTAATCTGTCCAATTTATTTCCGTTGCCACTAATATGTAAGAATTTGGCATCATCGATAGAAAAAGTATGATTCTCACGCAGTTGAAACATGTCCTGGAATGTGTATTTGGGCCAATTTATTTCCTTTGTATATGACACATCGGAGGAAAAGGGGACTAAACTACCATGGAACTAATTTGGACAACATCTTCAAAAGTGTCGCAATGTATTAAGTAAAAAATCTGCAGCCGGCGTATTCTCTCATTACTTACGTATAGCTGTGAGACATGGACGTTCACAGCAAAGAACACACAAAAGCTTCAGACCGCATAAATGAGCGTGGAGAGATGTACGCTGGGATATACTAAAAGAGATCGTAAACGAAACTCCTGGATTCGCAATAAACAAAGATGGAAGACGTCAAAAAGGTGTATAAGAAGACACGTAGTCAGAATGTCAGATTCCCGATCGACATTCGAAATAATCCAGTGGTACTCAAGAGACATAAAGAGGTCCAGAAAAAGACCAAAAGTGCACATATAGTAACAACAACGAGGACAAAACTGAATTATTTGTAGTCGGCATGGCGAGACCTTCATTCAGCTATGTATCGACCCAGGTTGACAATGATGATGGTATAAGTTAAGCGTAAAGACAGGAAGGTGGTGGCTGTGGCCAATAGACACTTTGCTGCATCTGCATTAAAAAAAAACATATTTGGTATGCAAACCGCAAAATGTTACCAAAGATAGACGAACTACAAAAAAACGTTTGTAGTTCTAATATGTGATTTTTACTCATTTGTATTTAGGTGTAGTGTAGTGTTCATATATAACCATAAATTTTGATAAAACCTCTAAATAAGGGTTGTTTTTTAGTGTTTCCTTAAACTGCAAGCGCCATTCATATGTCTAACATCAAGAACCAGACCATTCCACTGTTCCTTAACAAAAAGGCTCGATTGTTAAGACCGAAGGCAATATTGTTCCCCAGTGACGCTCTTCAACATGTCTTCATTATAAATTCGGATATTGTGTGTGTGTAACACTTTCGTTGTATATAGTATAATCTGGCGAACTTTTCGCCTGGTGACATTCTCTTCCCACTAACCAGAAAGTTTTTTTAAGAGATCTTAAGTGAAAACCAGACAGGAAACCTTTTTTTTTAATTTTTTTTTTCAACGTCAATTACGATTGCCTATTCTTTATTATCGAGTATGATTGTCAACCATGCAGTAAAAAGAAGGGTTTATAGTATACATGATGCTGCACTTCAGCAAGTAGGCAGTCTTGAAAGATCAAATCAAAAGTTTCGATGCCAAGGAGATCAATATCCTAAGACGATCAGCAGATTTATTCTGCTGTAGCCTTTATTTAGACAGAGTTTTGCGCGACATTATATTTTTGTTGTTTTTAAAAGCGCTATAAAAATTATGATACACTATCACACCCAACAGACATGCAACCAAGAGGATATCATCATATGGAGTAGTAAGAGAATGTGGTACTAGCATACGTGTTCACGTGGATATGATGGGCAGAGATATGATCTCATACATAGCAGCACACGAGATCCTTGCAGGATATTGCATACCAAGAAGGCCTCATGAAAGGTGGAGAGTGCAACAAACGGCTTCACGAAGACCTAGATCTCCCCACCATCCGAGAATACGCGATCTCTCTGGCCGAGAGGTTCTACGGCTCTCTCTCGAGTCACCCGAACCCCCTAATCAGCTCACTCACGGACTACGATGCGAACGCCAATCTTATTCACCCCAGACCCAAACAAATGCTTCGAACCACCCCCCGACCCCCTATTCGGAACGGTAGGTGCCGAATAGTGTCCAGTGCACATACTCGCATTTTATAAGGTATCTATCTTACCTCCATATTTATATATGTACAACTATTTATTCTAAAGTCACAGCGTTCTCCCCCACCCCCGTCTTCGTAATATATTTATAATTATTCAAATATCTATGTCTATGTATACATCACTATCCTTTCTTTCTCTGTATTCATATTTATCAACGCTCGTGATATATAAAAACATAAGTATATTATTATGTAACCTATATGTATCTATAACCTTAATGTATGTACCAAACTCTATCCCTCTTCTCTATACAAAATTTTCTAACAACCCCACCAAACAATCCAAAAATTAATTTCCCAAAGTCCGTTTTTACACAACCGATGAAGGAGGAAGGTGTCCGACAATCAGACCGACACTCCGAGCAAACCATCAACTTGGAGAAAGGTGGAGAGATAAGGGTGTTGTGTCTTCTAAGAATGATTTTTACAACAACATATCCAAGATCGAGTATGATTGTCAGTCATTCTGCGAATGAAATGGTTTACAGTGCGCATGCAGTTGCACTTCAGCAAGTACACAGTCTTGAAAGATCAAATCAAAAGACCCAATATCAAGGAGGTCAATGTTCCAAGACGATTGGCAGATTTATTCTGCTGTAGCCTTTATTTAGACAGAGTTTTGCGCGTCGTTATATTTGTGTTGTTTTTAATAATTCCTTAACTCGAAGACAGATGTCTTACTGACTAGGCTTCTAAGGTTACCAAAGTTGTTTTATTACCCCATAATGTAACCTTCTTCAGCACGTCACCCGATGTACGAATCACTCTGTATATGAATCTAGGAATAATCCTTCAAACTAAATAAATGTTTTTTTTTTAAATTAGACCTTCATTTCGTTTATACGTTAAACTCTATTCAAGCACTCTTAAGAGCTATGTAACAACGACACGTGTGTTTTGTGTTAGCAGAATACTTTAACGAATTAAACTGGTTCATCATCCTCCAATCAATACCCACAATGGGCATTCAAAGAAGACTAAGGACTCGTGAACAGGACCTTCAATGGAACAAAACCGAACTCCAAGGCCTTTGGGGTGAGATCAGAATATAGGGAGTCCCCCTACTCTGGTTAATTATAATTATCAAAGGCCGTAGTGTAACGGTCAGTATTCACGCTAAGTAATCGAGTGACGCAGGTTCGATTCGTGGCGTATTAAATTCCTGGCTGGTTTTACAATTAGACCGATGTGCTCGTATATCTGTATTAATATTTTTCTGCAACTTAAATACGTTTTACTTCTCGACGTAGATCTTGGATATGTTGTTGTAAAAATCATTCTTAGAAGACACAACACCCTTATCTCTCCGCCTTTCAGGAGGCCTTCTTGGTATGCAATATCCTGCAAGGATCTCGTGTACCGCTATGTATGAGGTCATATCTCTGCCCATCATATCGCATGTTGAGAATCATAGTGGCGAAACTCCAAAAAATAAATTTTCGAGTTAAGTCTTCCAAATGGCACTAAAACGATTTATTTTTTACGTGCGTAAGTGGCGAAAGTATATTTCAACTCCTTGACGCTTCAAGATGTGCTCGTACATCTGTATTAATGTTTTTCTGCAACTTAAATACGTTTTACTTCTCGATGTAGATCTTGGATATGTTGTTGTAAAAATCATTCTTAGAAGACACAACACCCTTATATCTCCACCTTTCAGGAGATCTTCTTGGTATGCAATATCCTACAAGGATCTCGTGTGCCGCTATGTATGAGATCATATATCTGCCCATCATATCGCCTGTTGAGAATTATAGTGACGCAACTACAAAAAAATAAATTTTCGAGTTAAGTCTTCCAAATGGCGCTAAAATGACTCATTTTTTACGTGCGTAAGTGGCGAAAGTGTATTTCAACTCCTTGACGCTTCAAGGAGTTGAAATACACTTTCGCCATTTTCTTAATTTTGATATCCACGTGTTCATGCTAGTACCACCTTCTCTCCCTGCTCCATATGATGATATCCTCTTGGTTGCATGTCTGTTGGGTGTAATAGTGTATCATAAATTTTTATAGCGCTATTAACGACCTCCGTGGCCTGGTGGTAAGACATTGTCTGCCAATCCGGAGGTTGCGGGTTCGATCCCCGCTGGAACCCAGATTTTGTTAAATAGGATCCCAGTCTGGTTAACACTTAGTGCCTATAAAAACATCTTTCTGGTTGGTTGGAAGAGATTAATAAACTCGCCAGGTTAAAAAAATAAATATATAATAACGCGCAAAACTCTGTCTAAATAAAGGCTACAGCAGAATAAATCTGCCGATCGTCTTGAGATATTGATCTCCTTGGCATCTAAACTTTTGATTTGATATTTCAAGACTGCCTGCTTGCTGAAGTGCAACAGCATGTACACTATAAACCATTCTTTTTACTGCATGGTTGACAATCATACTCAATCACACAGGATAGGCAATCGTAATCGGTTGATTGATAGGTCCCATTAAGACTGCGCTTCATGACTATCCTATTTTCTTGACTATCCTATTTTCTTGACTATCCTATTTTCTTGACTATCCTATTTTCTTGACTATCCTATTTTCTTGACTATCCTATTCTCTAAGAGAATGGCACAATATGAGATTATATTCTCAAATTTATTATAGCCCACTTGGTCTTGGGTTCATATGCACTAATTTATTTATTTATTTCACACTTGTAAAAACACATTGAATATTTTAAAAACAATCTGGCGTGCTTATTACCAGGCGGCAATCCCTTCTAACTAACCAAAAAGGGAATGAAGAAAGTTACATGGTTACAAAAAATGTCCAAATGATTATTCATCTTCATAAAATTTATGAACTATATATTCGTGCATATTCGTAGTAAAAGTAAAAATGAACTATATATTCATGCATATTCGTAGTAAAAGTAAAAATGAACTATATATTCATGCATATTCGTAGTAAAAGTAAAAATGAACTATATATTCATGCATATTCGTAGTAAAAGTAAAAATGAACTATATATTCATGCATATTCGTAGTAAAAGTAAAAATTAACTATATATTCGTGCATATTCGTAGTAAAAGTAAAAATAAACTATATATTCGTGCATATTCGTAGTAAAAGTAAAAATGAACTATATATTCGTGCATATTCGTAGTAAAAGTAAAAATGAACTATATATTCGTGCATATTCGTAGTAAAAGTAAAAATGAACTATATATTCGTGCATATTCGTAGTAAAAGTAAAAATGAGATATCATCAATCAAAGGAAAAGGAAGGAATGATGGAGTGGAACGAAAAATCAGAAACGATTACTATCAAAAATAAATAAAACTAACTTTGTGGGGGCCATGAAAGATTTCTGACTAAAGTAATAATACGGAGTTGACTCGTTTTGAATTTTTGTATTTTTAAAGAAGAACAATTATTTTAGGAAGTTAGCATCGTTATGGACTAATTAAGGCATCATGGAGAAGCGTTACAGAGAAATGGCTACCTATAAAGCCATTATCCATACGGGCTGAGGCGTAGACCGTGACATAATGGACATTTAATCACTCAATTCACCTATAGATAGGGCACGCGCTGTAATTAATCCGACACGGCCATTTGTCTTTTCTGACAATATATCGTGTATTTAATAACATCATTTTACATCAACTCAAACACTCACAATTAAAAACAATCAATCTTTCTGTTGGTCATTTTGGGACTTTAAAAATTCGAAGGTATCTATAGTAACAGACTTCTAAGGAAGAGAGAAAGCACGGTGGGCATCGCAAAAGGTGTAAAAAGGTATCATACAGTATCAAATCATGGAGTTCGGAGAAGAGTTAACTGCTGTAGCATCGAGATTCTGATGTATTGTGACCGCCTGCGTTTGTATGGACACGTGGTTCGCATGTCTGAAAACATTCTTCTAAGGAAGAGAGAAAGCACGGTGGGCATCGCAAAAGGTGTAAGAAGGTATCATATAGTATCAAATCGTGGAGTTCGGAGAAGAGTTAACTGCTCTAGCATCGAGATTCTAATGTATTGTACCCGCCTGCGTTTGTATGGGCACGTGGTTCGCATGTCTGAAAACAGACTTCTAAGGAAGAGAGAAAGCACGGTGGGCATCGCAAAAGGTGTAAGAAGGTATCATACAGTATCAAATCATGGAGTTTGGAGAAGAGTTAACTGCTGTAGCATCGAGATTCTGGTGTATTGTGACCGCCTGCGTTTGTATGGACACGTGGTTCGCATGTCTGAAAACATACTTCTAAGGAAGAGAGAAAGCACGGTGGGCATCGCAAAAGGTGTAAGAAGGTATCATACAGTATCAAATCATGGAGTTTGGAGAAGAGTTAACTGCTGTAGCATCGAGATTCTGGTGTATTGTGACCGCCTGCGTTTGTATGGACACGTGGTTCGCATGTCTGAAAACATACTTCTAAGGAAGAGAGAAAGCACGGTGGGCATCGCAAAAGGTGTAAGAAGGTATCATACAGTATCAAATCATGGAGTTTGGAGAAGAGTTAACTGCTGTAGCATCGAGATTCTGGTGTATTGTGACCGCCTGCGTTTGTATGGACACGTGGTTCGCATGTCTGAAAACATACTTCTAAGGAAGAGAGAAAGCACGGTGGGCATCGCAAAAGGTGTAAGAAGGTATCATACAGTATCAAATCATGGAGTTTGGAGAAGAGTTAACTGCTGTAGCATCGAGATTCTAATGTATTGTACCCGCCTGCGTTTGTATGGGCACGTGGTTCGCATGTCTGAAAACAGACTTCTAAGGAAGAGAGAAAGCACGGTGGGCATCGCCAAAGGTGTAAGAAGGTATCATATAGTATCAAATCGTGGAGTTCGGAGAAGAGTTAACTGCTCTAGCATCGAGATTCTAATGTATTGTACCCGCCTGCGTTTGTGTGGGCACGTGGTTCGCATGTCTGAAAACAGACTTCTAAGGAAGAGAGAAAGCACTGTGGGCATCGCAAAAGGTGTAAGAACATACTACATGAAACACTTAAAATATGAATGATCAGCACAAATGGGAACAAACAGCAGCAAAAAGAGCCATATGGCATGAAACTGTAAGGCTAAGGCCACACCAAAGTGCTTCGATAGGTGCTACGTGAATAATAGACCAAGTGACTTCAAGCTTGGCCACACTAAAGTGCTTCACACAAATTCATTTGACTTTTGGGAAGGGTTGAGTCAACAAACGATGCCACTCTCAAAACTAACCAATTTCATTACAACTTACCTTATCTTTATTTACTTCCAGTGCAACTTCATTCCAAAGTGATTTTATTACAGGTACATTTTTGTATAATTTGCTCGATGGGTTACACAAAGGCTCCCTTTTATACACAGCTGTTATTAAAACTTCCGCTATCTTGTAAAATCACTTGGTGATACAATAAAATTAACCAACACGTCTGTTCGCTAGGAGACTCACTAGGTGATCAATCGTCATGTAGCGTGGCGCGAAGCGTGTAGTGTGGGCATTGCAATAGTATGCGTTGCGTTGGTTCACTAAGATATGTCGCCTAGCTCGCAGCGTAGCTCTAAGCACCAAGCGAGGCTCCTACCTGTGTGGCCGAGGTCTTAATAGTTATCAGGGACCCAATAGAGAAAGAATACTCCGACAAGTTAACAGGTACTGGATTTAACAGGATCTTCTTTAAGCGCTACATTCAGCATGGCTCAGAACTGAGAGGGACGGAGACAGGGAGGCAAATTGGCAGTTGGTCAGGCCTGTTTTAGGTCGTCAATGCGACCCGTGAGGCAAATTGGGGTTGGTCAAGCCTATTTTAGAACGATTAATTATTTTTTTCACTAATATCACTGAAAAAATATTTTAAATATCTGTTCTAAAATGGAAGATTTTTGATAAAATATAGGTTCAACCCCATGACAATTGACGCAATTATTTCTTTCCCATCGTAGAGCATTTAATATTTACTAGTTGCAACCCGTGAAATATTCACGGAAGTAAAACAAATTCTATATTTATGAAAATATATATTCATAAATGTAGAATTTGTTTAAAAATATATCATTTATACATCGTCCCCTTTTAAACCGGTTCAAAAATTGTTAGCTAGGTATTTAAAATTCATTCAGTATCACGGACCCACCGAGATTCAATTTTCGAATTACTTTCGGAGAGAATCCAAGTTTTCCTCTCTTGCTCTTTTGTATTCAAAACTCAATTCTCGTATTCTTTCTTCGACGACAACCATCGTATGTGTTTTGGCCTATTTATACTATGATAAACCAGGCAGGGGTAATTTTTTCCCTTAATTTTTAAACTACTCTACCCACCTTAAAAAACCTTTCCACCGAGGCTTCGAGAGTTTTAAAATCATGAAAGGATAACAATAAAAAAAGAATATGTATTTTCCGTTACTCCCGATAATTTTGGCGTGTGTTTTCCATTAGCGTATTAGCACTCCTGCCCGGATACTGTCCGGAGCCACGTAATGTTTGGGCAAAGCAAACAGCTCTGCAGGAATACTGCAGACTAATCCAAACACTTGTCCTAGACGATGCGATGCAAATAGAGCAAATAAGAACTTTGACTCCAAGCGACCGTTACTTGGATTTAGAGCAAAAACATTAACAAATTAAATGTTAACAGAAAAATCACTAAATCGGTTATCAGTCTAGAAATAAATACTGTAGAAAATCTTATAATAAGGTGAAAACCTTCAAACCGGTAGGGTTACACTGTTTTATAAAGTGGAATAAAGTGTTGGACTACGTATAAACAAATTACAATATCATTAAACCTCCACAGTGTTTATGATTTAACAATAAATAATTTGTATAATTTGTAAATTAAAACTAAATAACAAAAAAAGAAAAACACCGTTAAGCTCAAAACAATATTTTTGGAATTGTTTAACGTTAACACTGTGAAAATTCATATTTATACAAAGAAATTAAAAATTGAAACACTGTTTTATCCACTTGAAAATATATATTTGACTCAACTAGTTTCAAGTCACGTGCGACTCATCTTCAGTGATACTCCGAAGTTAGTTCGGAGTACTAAAGATGAGTCGCATATGACTTGAAACTAGTTGAGTCAAATATATATTTTCAAGTGGATAAAACAGTGTTTCAAATTTTAATTATATTTGAACCACAAACATATTAAAGAGACCTAAAGTTTAAACAAAATTGGATTTTTTTTTTAAATATCTTGGATCCAACGGGAATCGAACTCCCACCCCTCGCGTTGAAGGCAATGAAAGATATTTTTATTTATTTATTTATTTACACATGACAAGAAATATACATAATTAGCGAAAAAAATAGCAGGTAATTTAATTTGGACATATAATTTTAATGGATCTGGGTTTGTTGCCTTCATTTGTCGTGTCTCCAGTAAACTAGGATTTTGCCTGTATCTCACTGAGGATATTTAGCATGAAAAAATAAATCGATAATTCTTTCCGATTTTCGATTACATAAAAACAAAACCCCGTTGCACATTCTCATCAACCTGACAAACAGTGACACTCAATTACATATGTATACATCACGCGAAATCAAACTCTTCACACTTCATCACTCCAGACAGACCAAAACATTCATCCCACAATATACCGCACACAATCATAAAGAAGAAAAAAAAATATTTATACAAAAATATAAATATAAAACAACAAAAAGCACCACACTCAAGAGCTCACACAAACCTCTTCCACAAGACATTCCTCTTGCAAGCCCAAGCACTCAAACTCCTGTCGCAATAACAACCACGCTCCGATCGACAGCCTAAACTGTTTTCCTCCATTTACCTTTATTGAATTCGGCACATATTAAGATTTTAAAAAATAAAAATAAAATGACATGTAGGAAAATAAGATGAAGTAATTTCATAAATTATAATATATAAATAAGATTAGTTAAGAAATAACTGTGTATATAGGTAAAGCATTGACAAATATTCGTACCATATTACTTTGTTTAATAAAAAAAGGGATTGTTTAAATGATCACCAACTTTTCGAAGGGGGTGCAGAGTTCATTCAGAGGGTGATATCAAAACAAATACCGAATATGATCTCAGAATAATTATATGTGGGTTGGGTATTTTATGCACTATTATGTCCGTTTGGAGTTGCGTTAGATTATGCAAGTAAAACTTGGATGTGACAAAAAAGGAATGAAAGTAAAATAAACGAGGTAGAAATGAGAGCGCAAATTGAATGAAAATACAGTGTTAAAGACGAAGAAAAGAGCATTGATATAGTTCAGCCAAGTTGGAAAAATAAATGAATGATCTACAAAAGTGATCTATACGACTATTATAAACATCATGCGAAATAAAACTCCTCACACATCATCACTCCAGAAAGACCAAAAATGTTCATCCCATAATATACCGCACACAATCATAAAAATAAAAACAAAAATATACAGAAATACAAATATAAAACAACAAAATTTAAACAACATAATTAAAATAACAAAATTAAAACAACAAAATTAAAACAACAAAATTAAAACAACAAAATTAAAACAACAAAATTAAAACAAAAAAATTAAAACAACAAAATTAAAACAAGAAAATTTAAACAACAAAATTAAAACAACAAAATTAAAACAACGATATATAAATGAATCTCAACTTGTTGGATACATTTTATTTTTCCTGTTATTTATTTTGTAGTTAAGATCGATCAGATAATAGAGATCACTTAGGGTCCATTAAAACTTAGGGCCCATTAAAACTTTCACTTAGGGCCCATTAAAACATCTTTCTGGTTGGATGGAAGAGATTGCCACATGGCAATAAACTCGCCAGGTGCAATTAAAAAAGAGATGCTGCAAAAATGTCGCAATTTTTCCGATACATTTGTTTCTTATAATTTAGTTTGTAGATAGTCTATTCATCTTTGTTGATAGTGTTAAAAATACATTCAATTTATCAAATATGTTTGAGGCTTTTGGGATCCTTTTTATCAAGTATATTAGGTCCTTACATGTGAAATTGGCGTTTTGCCGTACTGGCAACTTTGATCTCAAATATCTTCTCTTTGGTTAGGAATTCCAAATTAAAATTTATACAGCTATTTACTCAAGTATTTGTATTTCGAAAATTATAATTCTTTTTTTTTTCCTCAATTGCTTCATGATAACGCTAGACCACACACTGCACAACAGACGGCTACCAAATTAGAAGAGCTTCAATTGGAATGTCTAAGACATCCACCGTACTCTCCGGACCTTGCCCCAACAGATTACTATTTTTTTCGAAATTTGGATAACTTCTTGCAAGGGAAAAAATTCAACTCCGATGGGGCAGTCCAAACCGACTTCAAAGATTTTATTGATTCCCGTCCGAATGGTTTTTTTAGTAAAGGGATCGATGAACTACCTATGAGATGGCAAAAGTGCATAGATAGCAATGGTACATACTTTGATTAAATAAATATATTATATTAAAAAAAAATCAACTTTATGTTCCTCCCAAACAATGCGCCGGTTTCATGTGTGGGGACCTAATATTATATAAGGTGTTTCGAAGTGTTGTACTGCGTGATTTGGTTTATACTCGTAATGTCATCATAAACCAAACCACGCAGTACAAACTCCGAGAAATCTTATACAAAATCTGTCAATGTTTTGAGAATTTCGCGGTTCATCATATCAATTGTATAATGTATTTAAGAATGCTGTACGACGTGGTTTGACTTATGATGCCACCATAAACAAAACCACGCAATAAAAAACTCAGAAAAACATACAAAAGCTGTCAATATCAGTTGTATAATGTCTTTAAGAGTGTTGTACCACGTGGTTTGGGCTTATGATGCCATCATAAACCAAACTACGCGATACAACACTCAAACTAACATCGAAGCTGTCAATTTTTTATTGCGGTTCTTCATATCAGTCGTATAAGGTCTTTAAAAGTATCGTGTAACATGGTTTGTTTTATGATGTCACCATAAGTCAAAGCATGCGATACAATACTTTGAAAGACTTTATACAACGGATATTGAATTTGATACAAACTTCCTACTTCGTGAACTACATACATAGCTCAGTTTTTTAGTACTTAAAGAAAAAATTACCAACTTTTTCTAATATTTGTTTAAATTTATATTCAGCTTTGATTGAGCGCAATTTTAAATCAAATCTCCGCGGCATCCGCATGAAGCTGTAACCCGGACCATTCTCGCGAGATTAAATCGCGTTACTCTGCGCCAAACCCGGTGGAAAAATTAACCACACCGCGACTGATCACTGCATCGCAATTTTTTAGGGTTCCTCTCAAAATATAAAATCTTTTAATAACTTAATAATGTTTGGACCCGAAATTTGAGGACTAAATATTAGAATATTTAACAATAAATTTCTTTGTTATTACATAAATTCCCACTACACGTGTTTCTACCTTCTACCAATCCCGATGCTCTCTTCAGAAGAAACAATGCCGATTTATTATGAGAGCATTGCTTAGGTTAAACTGGTTTCATGTAACCACAGTTTCCCATAGTGGGCGCTACCGCCCCATTGCTTACTGCTAAAGCGTAGACGCTGTAGAGATCTAGGGGGTGCTGATCCCAAGGGCAATGGGAGGCGTTGATGAACAAGTGTGTTGTACCAACGATCGTATAATGTATAATTTTACAAAAGAAAAGTTATTTATCTCCAAACTACGCGTTGAAATTGAAAAATTACACACACAGCTACGTATATTTTAGTGAAATAAAAAATATAGTCACCAATTTTATTATTAGTTGAGCTAGATATAAAACATTGCCAATGGGGGCGCTGAAAAAGGAATCTTTGAAAAGGTGGTGGTGAAAAGGTGAACTCTTCTATAGACCATCGACATCGATCCACATCCACAAGTGTGTATAAACTTTTAACGTAAAGATTTAAATTTTAATAAGTAAATTACATATTTTTTATGCATTCGACAATATTAATGCAAAGGAAAAATGTTTCATTATATTTTATTTATTTATTTAACACTTTTATTGCAAATACAATCTGGCGGGATTATTGCCAAGCGGCAAGCTCTTCCAACCAACCAGACAAAAGCAACTTACATGGTCGCAAAAAACATTCAACTGAGTTTGTAATTTATTTTTAACAAACACTGTTTATTCCACTTTTTTATGACGGTATAACCCTACCGGTTTCAAGGTTTTCACCTCATCTTCAGGGGAGCGCAAACAAGACTAAATGCTGTTCGAACTGGTACTGATATAGACACTTCAACGGTTGGAAGCGGGGGGGTGAGGAAGGCTAGGGATAATTTCGGCCAGGAGCGGGGAGATTTTGGGGAAATAACTATTCAACAGATGCTCCGATCGGTATACTGACTTAGAAATTTCTAGGGCCTCTAATCTGTCCAATTTATTTCCGTTGCCGCTAATATGTAAGAATTTGGCATCATCGATAGAAAAAGTATGATTCTCACGGTGACAATGATTAGCCATTTCAGAATAAATTAGAGGATTTGTTAAGGCAGATTGGTGTTCACGAAATCTCTTTTCAAAAGATCTTCCTGTCTTTCCTATATAGAAATTATCACAGTCAGCACATAAAAGTGGTGTGTATAAACTTTTATGTGCTGACTGGTATAATTTCTATATAGGAAAGACAGGAAGATCTTTTGAAAAGAGATTTCGTGAACACCAATCTGCCTTAACAAAACCTCTAATTTATTCTGAAATGGCTAATCATTGTCACCGTGAGAATCATACTTTTTCTATCGATGATGCCAAATTCTTACATATTAGCGGCAACGGAAATAAATTGGACAGATTAGAGGCCCTAGACATTTCTAAATCATTACACCGATCGGAACATCTGTTGAACAGTTATCTACCCAAAATCTCTCCGCTCTTGGCCGAAATTGTCCCGTGCCTTTCTCACCCCCCAGCCCCCAACCGCTGAAGCGTGTATATCGGTACCAGTTCGAACAGCATTTAGTCTTGTTTGCGCTCCCCTGAAGATGAAGTGAAAGCCTTGAAACCGGTAGGGTTATACCGTCATAAAAAAGTGGAATAAACAGTGTTTGTTAAAAATAAATTACAATGTCTTTAAACCTCCACAACGTTAATGCCTTAACTATAAACAACACATTCAACTGACTATCCGTTCCCATGAAATTCATAAACGCATTCGTAAGCATATGCCAACAAACCTCGCAAAGACGGACAATCACCCGAACATTTATTTTCGTATGTTATAATGTGAGATATCATCAATCAAAGGAAAAATAAGGGATGGTGGATTTTTTTTATTAAAAAAAGTTGATAAAATACACAGCCTTGATATATTTTTTCATTCACGTATATGAGTACATACAACAGTATTATAAAGGCTCTTTCAAATTGAGTAGTTTTTTTTTAAATCATTTTTTTTAATTCATGCATAAAACATACAATTTACTTTGATTACAAAAAATTTTATATTGATCATTGAAGTATAATGTATGACATTTAAACATAAAAAAACAATATATTGTGGGATGAATATTTGATGTGCGGTATATTGTGGGATGAATATTTTTGGTATTTCTGGAGTGATGATGTGTGAGGAGTTTAATTTCGCAAGATGTTTCCAGTTGTAATTGAGTGTCACTGTTTGTCAGGTTGATGAGAACGTGCAACGGGGTTTTGTTTTTGTGTAATCAAAAATCGGAAAGAAGTATCGTTTTTTTTCTTCATGCTAAATATCCTCAGTGAGATACAGGCAAAAATCTAGTTTACTGGGGATACGACAAATGAAAGGCAACAAACCCAGATTCATTAAAATTGTATGTCCAAATTAAATTACGTGTTGTTTTTTTCAAAAATTATGTATATTTCTTGTCATGTGTAATAAAAATAAAATAATAATAATAATATCCGCCAAATGTCTACCTCTTGCAGCCCCACAGATGTTCACTCTTTCGTCAATACTTTCGATGACATTTTGGCATAATTACGGTTCTAACTCACCAAAAAGGCGAATAATTTCACCCTTCAGCTCAGGAATTGATCGGGGGTTATTCTTATAGACCTAATTTTTCACATAACCACAGAGAAAATAGTCCAACGGTGTCAGATCACATGATCTTGGTGGCCAATTAACATCACCGTTTCCGGAGATTACAATATATTTTTTTATAAATTTCATACATTACACTTCTCAAATGTCACAAGACCCAGGCAAGCTCGTGACGCCATCTGCGTGTTATTCAAGAAATTTAAAAAAACCGCTCAATTTGAAAGACCCTTTATTAATCGAGCACGCAAAAAACGATTGGATAGCTTTGCTGCTTGCTCGACCTTAAAATTAACCTAAAAATTATAGAATAATGAGATATAAATATAGGTTTATTGATTGCAACCATTATCGTTACATGGTTATTTATTAAACTTCTACTGATATATGATAGTGATGTATTACTTTATCATTATCGTTACATGGTTATTTATTAAACTTCTACTGATATATAATAGTGATGTATTACTTTATCATTATTATTACATGGTTATTTATTAAACTTCTACTGATATATGATAGTGATGTATTACTTTATCATTATCGTTACATGGTTATTTATTAAACTTCTACTGATATATGATTACTTTATCAATATCGTTACATGGTTATTTAATAAACTTCTACTGATATATGATAGTGATGTATTACTTTATCATTATCGTTACATGGTTATTTAATAAACTTCTACTGATATATGATAGTGATGTATTACTTTATCATTATCGTTACATGGTCATTTATTAAACTTCTACTGATATATGATAGTGATGTATTACTTTATCATTATCGTTAAATGGTTATTTAATAAACTTCTACTTATATATGATAGAGATGTATTACTTTATCATTATCGTTACATGGTTATTTATTAAACTTCTACTGATATATGATAGTGATGTATTACTTTATCAATATCGTTACATGGTTATTTAATAAACTTCTACTGATATATGATAGAGATGTATTACTTTATCAATATCGTTACATGGTTATTTATTAAACTTCTACTGATATATGATAGTGGTGTATTACTTTATCAATATCGTTACATGGTTATTTAATAAACTTCTACTGATATATGATAGTGATGTATTACTTTATCACTATTATTACATAGTTATTTATTAAACTTCTACTGATATATGATAGTGATGTATTACTTTATCATTATCGTTACATGGTTATTTATTAAACTTCTACTGATATATGATAGTGATGTATTACTTTATCAATATCGTTACATGGTTATTTAATAAACTTCTACTGATATATGATAGTGATTTATTACTTTATCAATATCGTTACATGGTTATTTATTAAACTTCTACTGATATATGATAGAGATGTATTACTTAATCATTATCGTTACATGGTTATTTTTTAAACTTCTACTGGTATATGATAGTGATATATTACTTTATCATTATCGTTACATGGTTATTTATTAAACTTCTACTGATATATGATAGTGATGTATTACTTTATCATTATCGTTACATGGTTATTTATTAAACTTCTACTGATATATGATAGTGATGTATTACTTTATTATTATTATTACATGGTTATTTATTAAACTTCTACTGATATATGATAGTGATGTATTACTTTATCATTATCGTTACATGGTTATTTATTAAACTTCTACTGATATATGATAGTGATGTATTACTTTATCAATATCGTTACATGGTTATTTAATAAACTTCTACTGATATATGATAGTGATGTATTACTTTATCATTATCGTTACATGGTTATTTATTAAACTTCTACTGATATATGATAGTGATGTATTACTTTATCATTATCGTTACATGTTTATTTAATAAACTTCTACTGATATATGATAGTGATGTATTACTTTATCATTATCGTTACATGGTTATTTATTAAACTTCTACTGATATATGATAGTGGTGTATTACTTTATCAATATCGTTACATGGTTATTTAATAAACTTCTACTGATATATGATAGTGATGTATTACTTTATCATTATTATTACATGGTTATTTATTAAACTTCTACTGATATATGATAGTGATGTATTACTTTATCATTATCGTTACATGGTTATTTATTAAACTTCTACTGATATATGATAGTGATGTATTACTTTATCAATATCGTTACATGGTTATTTAATAAACTTCTACTGATATATGATAGTGATGTATTACTTTATCATTATTATTACATGGTTATTTATTAAACTTCTACTGATATATGATAGTGATGTATTACTTTATCATTATTATTACATGGTTATTTATTAAACTTCTACTGATATATGATAGTGATGTATTACTTTATCATTATCGTTACATGGTTATTTATTAAACTTCTACTGATATATGATAGTGATGTATTACTTTATCATTTTCGTTACATGGATATTTAATACACTGCCATATATTAATGTGTAATTTATTTATTTTTAAGCCGTATTTATTACTCTACTATTTACGTTTGGTAATTAATTCTCGCTTTACCATATTCATTTGATAATCATTTCTTAGTGTTCTCTGATAAATTGGTAATCATATCTTAAATACGACTCAATGCATTCGATTATAATTTCTCGCTATACATTTTGCAATTATAATGTTAACTCTACCAATATTGTCGCTATGTATTAAAATGACATTGAGTATCGCTGCTGCAGTTGAAAGCCCCGGAGGTAGGACATTGCTCGCCCATTCCGCCGGCAACTGCCACGCTCCAGCCAATTGTGTGAAATGCGGTAGAACGCATCACACCTCTGAATGCAGGAAGCCCGCGGACACTCCCGCCACCTGCTGTAACTGCGGAGGCCCACACACGGCCAACTTCAGAGGCTGCCCACGCTTCCCCAAGAGCAACCTCCCTTCAATCGCTCCCCACCACCACTTCCAGACCCCGCAGCCCTTACGCCCCCTCATGGATGGCATCTACCAACGCCCCTCCACCAACGCCCCCTTATCGAACGCCCCCTCGGCAAACAACGCCACACGGCGATTCCCCAACGCCCCCCAGAGTGCATCGAAACCAGTCACTTCCAACGCGTCATACGCGAACGTCGCAACTCATCGCCCCCTATTATCATCATCTACACCCCAAAGTTACATATTGCCCGCCGCTCCCCCCCCAAATCGCGATCTCATTTTGAATAACTTAAAATCAGCCATCACCGAAGCCATGAACCTCCTCAACTACATCCAAGAACATGGCTCGCACCTATAAACCATCCCATATATCCGCCGCGTTCTGGAATGCAAACGGTTCCCTCAGAACACATAAACAAGAGGTCGAGGATTTCCTTCTCGAGCACAACCTGGACGTGTTGCTGATAACGGAAACGCATCTCAAACCGAGCTACCGTTACAGCATCCGTAACTACTACTGCTACAGAGACGACCGCCTCATCGGCAGAAAAGGCGGCACCGCAACTCTCATCAAAAGCACAATAGACCACTGCCACATCCCCTCCCCTCCCACCGTCAACATAGAATCCACATGCGTAGTGGTGAACACCGCCAATCACGGCCCTCTTAAACTTTGCGCGACTTATCTTCCACCTACCTCCCCACTTGTCGAGTCTGAATTGGACTCATTCCTCGCAGATAATATCCCCACCATCATGGCGGGAGATCTAAATGCTAAACACCCCTTCTGGCACAGCCGCACTTCCAACACTCACGGTAATAAACTTGACGAAATCTCCTCCCGGAAAAGATACTTCGTGGAAGGACCCACGTCTCCCACCCTCTATCCACTAATAGACAATCATCGCCCTGATGTCATCGACATCATTGTCCATAACGACATTCTCTATCAAACAGATCTCACGACTGTTCACCAGCTTCAATCCGATCACTACCCGGTATTACTTCAATTGACGGATGGCTTACCACCCTTCTCGCCCTCAGCCCTTCCGCGACACACCACCTCGTGGAGCGATTTCGCTATTAACGTCGACAGCAGCATCAAAATACCGACAACCTTCCCCGACACGAACTCCATAGACGCCGCTATAAATGACTTCACAACCACCATCAAATCCGCTCTCACATCCTCTTCAAAAGAGAGACCAGCCGATAAACCCGAACTTCCCCTTCCTCCACATATCAAAATACTGTTTATGGATAAAAACAAAACCAGAAAGTTGTGGCAAAACACAGCTGTCCCCTCTTACAAAACCGACTACAACAGATTAGTCAAAAAAATCAAACACCTCCTACAGCAACTCCGCAATGACAAATGGTCAGACTTCGTCGAGTCTCTCGAATACAATGATGGACTCAAATGGAAACTAACGCGTAGCCTTAGAAATACGCCCTCCCGACCCAGCTCTCTTCAAGGACCAAATGGCCCCGTTTTCTCTGCTCGCGACCGCGCAGAGACCTTTGCTGACTCTCTAGCTAATATCTTCTCGCCAAATGCAGACCTCTCTAACCCCTCTCACTCAATAATGGTCGACAACGCAGTTGCCGACATATTAAATGAGCAAACCCCCCCCACCACAGACTTCTTCTCACCGTTAGAAATTCAATCTATCATAAAAAATCTCATCAACAAAAAAGCCCCCGGCCCCGATAAAATCAATAATCTCACCTTGAAAAAACTTCCGAAAAAAGCCATTTACGCCCTTACCGCCATTTACAATGCCTGCCTTCGACATAAATTCTTTCCAACCCCATTCAAAAACGCCGACGTCATCATGTTCCCTAAACCGGGTAAAAGCCACGTTATCCCTGAAAATTACAGACCGATCAGTCTGCTCCCGACTCTAGGTAAAGTGCTCGAAAAATTTATCCTAGAACGTCTCTCGTTAGAAACTTACTCACGTAACATCATCCCAGATTCGCAACACGGATTTAGGCCATTACACTCTACCAACCATCAGCTTCTTCGCGTTGTAGAACACATCATCAAATACTTCAGCTCCAAAGGCCTCACGACCCTCCTTTCACTAGACGTGGCGAAAGCCTTCGACACAGTCTGGCTCAACGGACTCATATTCAAACTGCACAAGTCAGGTATTCCCCTCAGACTAGTGCAAATCATCGCATCATTCCTTGAAAATCGCTCCTTCTCCGTCAAAATAGACGGTATAAATTCATCCCCTCGCCCCATTCTGGCAGGTGTGCCCCAAGGTGCACTGTTGTCCCCTATCCTGTATAACATATACACGAGCGATATGCCCCAATTTTCACGTACACATTGTATCACCGCGCAATACGCTGACGACACAGCCTTTCTCTCTTCATCGAAATATGAGTCCGTATCCCACAACAGACTGCAAGACTTCATTCCCATTCTGGAGCACTGGTGCACCAAATGGAAGATCAAAATAAATCCCACCAAAAGCACAGCAGTCCGCTTCTCACGCAGATACATCAAACCCATCAGAACTCTTAAACTCTTCGGCCAGAGCGTCCCATGGTCAAAACACGTAAAATACCTAGGCCTCACATTAGACAGTAGACTCTCGTGGCATAAACACGCCCTCAATATCAAATCAAAAGCTCACGGAACACTCAAATTATTATTTCCCTTGATCAGTAAATACAGCAAACTTAGCACGCGCACTAAACTCCACCTATATAAAGCGATCGTCAGACCGCAACTGACATACGCCCTTCCGGTCTGGGGCCACGCGAAGAAAACAACGCTACATCACATTCAGATCATTCAAAACAAAGCCCTCCGCATAATTTTAAAAGCACCCTACATCGTCCGTAATTCAAGACTCCACGCAGATACCAAACTACATACTATCCCCGAACATATGCGCGCTCTGGCCGAAAGGTTCTACAGTTCTATATCCCGTCATCCCAACCCAGTCATAAAAGCCTTAGATAACTACAACGCGAACACCAGTTACAGACACACTCGTCCGAAATCAATATTGCGAATCATCCCTCCGACCCCCCCCTCTTTAACTCTAATCATCCCCCCAAATGACCCCCCGATTGTCACTCTGAACACCCCATCATCGATAATTCCTCCGGCAGACAGTTTACCCCCATAGGCAACCGCATTTCTCACCTTCAATAAACATTTTCTACACCTTAATATATTTATAAAAGTCACACACATTTCCCCACTCATTTACTTATCTACATATACTATATTCATTCTTATAATTTATTCACAATTCATTTTTTCATTTTTTTTTTTTTTTTTTTTTTTTTTTTTTTTTTTCACCCATTCAATATAAAACAGTGTGTGACGACACAAATTTATGTATATTTGTATTTAATATTATGTATATATCATCATATTTATATATGTATTTAATCGTTTATAATTTCTCATAATCATTCATAAAATCAAAACAATTACCACAAACCTATCCTTTCCCGATTCCCAAAAAGATCCAAAAATTTCCAATAAATATCTTAACAGTCAGAACTTATCCGATGAAGGAGTAAGGTGTCCTACCATCGGACCGAAACTCCGAACAAGCTATCCATCACTTGAAAGAAAAATACGAGTACTCCTGCGAGTGCATTTGCATTTACATTTGGGGGACCTAACTGAGCGGGGGCGCATGTCTCTCCGATCTGAAGCTCCACACCTAACACCCTTCTCCCCTTCCCAAAAGCCTCGACCCCCCATGCTACATTATGAAAATTCTACATTTGTAACTGTGTGAAAGAAAGGTGGTAACAACCTTTACAATGATAATGTCTTCACATCCGAGAATTTCTTAAGGTGCTTAATAAGAGGGAGAACTCTTATTTGATTTTCAGTGAATATCAAAACTTAAGGTGCTTAATAAGAGGGAGAACTCTTATTTGATTTTCAGTGAATATCAAAACTTAAGGTGCTTAATAAGAGGGAGAACTCTTATTTGATTTTCAGTGAATATCAAAACTTAAGGTGCTTAATAAGAGGGAGAACTCTTATTTGATTTTCAGTGAATGCCAAAACTTAAGATTACCTTTAATTTTCTCTTTTTCTTATTTTCCACATTTCACTGATTGAGAGCGTTGTTCAGAATTATTCAGCCATAAATAAATAAAGAATAAAATAACATTTCAAATGTTGACACATAAATAAACATCCATTTTAAAGAGATCTCTAATGAAAATTAGAATTATTTTCAAACGAAATTCTGATTCCAACGAGAATCAAACCCTCGACTTGGCCGATAGACGTCTTATGAACTTTGCAACAGATATCATATTTTTATAGCTCTTCGTCGAACAATTTTCATATTATAGTTCGAAAATTCTAGGATGAGTCCTGTGACAGCTCACAAGTTTGCCCCAATACAACATTGTAACGATGTTCAGTAATTTTATTTATTATATCAACTTTAATATAAGCCTCAATTCTAATATATATCAAGTTATTTAGATAAATACATTACATAAGGTTGTATTGGGGCAAATTTTATCTTTCAATGGCTGCTTTCAATAAATTTACTGTTGCCAATGAGACCCCTTAATAAAAAGTCCATTGGCTTGAGGTCTGGGGAGTGTGGGTGGTATTCAATGTCTAATATATGTCCAATCCATTTGTTCGCTAAATGTTCATCAAGACAGGCCCTCACATCACGATGGTAATGGGGAAGGTCCTTCTCATCCCTTAACGGGTGGTATTGTTGGATTCAGTGCGGTTTTTCAGATGCAAGATTTTTTTTTTTTCATTTTTCAGAATAGTATCATTTCTAGTTTGTTGTAAAAAAACTAAAAAACAGTTAATGATACGAATTGATAGAATAGTTTAATGTGATTTAATCCTCGATTTTTTTTTTCGTAAATTAATTTGCATAGGTAAGCCTCATTTTATTTCAAATTTTTAACATCGAAGTGATATAAAATTTTGTTCAAAAAATAAAATTAATTTGTAACCAAGGTCCCGGCGAGATTCGAACTCACGGTCTCCTGTTTACTAGACAGGCGCTTTAACCAACTAAGCCACGGGACCGATGTGCTATAATACAATAAAACATCTCATGTAATTTTTATATAAAACTCAATATATACACAATATTACAAATACAACAAAAAATCGTGTTATCTGTATCACGCTTCTTTGTTTTTTTGCTTTATGATACACAACAAAACAGGGCCTCAAATTAAAATATGTCCGCGAAAACAAATTTTTTATGTCTTTGAATATTGTAGCATAGAGTCCAGAGTCGACACTGTCAGAACCAAAAATCTCCTTCGAACCAGCGAAATGAAGGTACTCGGGAGTATCGCTGGCAAAACCCTTCGTGATAGAGTACGTTAAACAGAAATCCGAAGGACGTGCGAAGTTGAAGATATTGTCAGATGGGGACGACAGAGAAGAAGGTTCTGGAACGAACACGTATCCAGAATGGCGGAACCAAGAGCCGTAAGAATGTCCAGGGACAGTATCCCCCAAACAAGCAGACCTCCAGGACGACCTCCCAAAAGATGGAAAGACAGCTGGCAGTCGACGTCGCAAGAGGCAAACAATGATGCAGGACCATAACAGGCCAACAGGCCTAAAATAAGATAAAGAAGAAGAAGAATGCTGTTTGAGGACGAATCCAATATGTGTGTTTGCAGTCTTTTCTCTCGTATTCCGGAATGCATCTCTCTATATTTTTTCGTTGAAGTTTTTGTATGGATAATATCCATGTTGCACACCTTTATGGGAAAACTGGAAGTGAGCACAAATAAAAAATTTGAAGATATGTTCCATTTGAAAGACTACCAGGGTAATTAATTCTTCTTGCCATTAATCAAATTCATATATACTTAAAAATGGCCTGCATCCTAGGTTATTTTTACATAAAAGTAATCTTGATATTTACCATACGTATAAAGAAATATAGGTTTTTTGTTAGCAATATTAATAATACCTTAAAATTATAACAATTAGAACTATGAAACTTCTAATTAGTTGTAAGAATTGTTATCTAGTTATAAGTTAGTATATAGGTGTTAACTAATTCTAAGAAATTAAATATTAAGGTTATTAAAAATAAAATTGCACGAAGAAAATTGACAGAAAGTTAGTTCATAGTTATAATATATAATATAAATTAGATACGTTCTTAAGACATAAATTTGCATATAGGCTTTGGCAAATGTTTGTGTTATAGATTAATTTATTAAATAAAAACTTTATTAAGGAGGTCAATGCTCAATTTATCCACAGAAATATGGAAGACACCAATATTGAAAAATTCATTTAACAAGATCATTCCGTGTGCGAGTGGAGAAACTCTGAATATGTTATTTCGTGTGTAAAACTACCTTTATTCAAGATGGCGTAAATATTATAATTATCAAGTATATTAAACAAAAGCTTATCAATCAACAAGTGGTTCGCTATTTTTTCCAATAAACTATTTGTATATGTACAAACAGGTGAATGAATCTGTTCTAATTCTTAAGGAATAATATCTATGTCTACCCATAAAAATGTGGGATAGATCCATGGGTAAACTCCATGTTTCTGGTAGGAGACTATGAAGTCACGCCCTCCTCACAGAGTGTTGTTGATAAAGACCACATTAAAGACCTTACCAACTCCACTCTGTGCGAGGCTTCATGTCTAACCAGAGATAAAAATTGCTGTCATTATAAAGATAACGAACCTCAACCATGAACATGATGACGACAAAGGAGAGATTACGAACTAATATTTGTCAACCCTGATATGAAATGCATATTCGTTGTAGTCGACTGCAGAACAGTAGCGATAATGCACTTAGCACGAATTTGATAACGTTGCCAACTCTATAGGTTCATATGTAGGAATTCAATTTCACCCGCCAGCACGGTCCCGTGGCTTAGTTGGTTAAAGCGCCTGTCTTGTAAACAGGAGATCACGAGTTCGAATCTCGTCGGGACCTAAGTATAGATCAGTTTTTTTTTTCAGTTTTCATAAGCTTTTAAATCTTCCCACTTCTTCCATATCCCAATAGTATTTGAAATTTATTTTTATTTAATCATTTTACAGTTTTTATTACATTTTTATAAGTTTATATATGTGGTTTAAATTGTTAGATTAATACATATATGCATACCGTCATGCCATTTCTCTTCTGTCTTCTTCTTCAGTTTCAATCCTGGGGATTGGTTAGCAACAAAGCTCTGCATCTCCTCCTCCACGCCATTCGGTCTTCAGCGATCCTCTTGAGCTCTGTATAGGAGGTGCAGTCCATATCGTGGCATATTTGCTCCAGATACTCTCGGCAAGGACGCTCTCTGCCAATCAATCCCTCAATTATTCCCTCCAGTATATGTGCAGGAGATTTTCATGTCGCAGCATATGACCCATCCATTCTGCACGCCTTTCCGATATGGTGTTAGACAGGTGCCTGGTTTCTTCGATCCTGCTGAGAACCTCGTCATTTGTAATGTGGTCTCTCCAGGAAATCCTTAGGATTCGTCTATAGGTTCACATCTCGAAGGCTTTCAATCTTTTTCGATCCCTTTCGCCTATGCACCATGTCTCGCAACCATACATCAAAATACTCCTCACATATGTTTTTACAAATTGCTTGTGGAGCTATAGGACCATTTATCTGTAGTAATAGGTAAAGAGGGCAGAGTGCCAAACTTACTTATCACGACTTACTTCCCTTCGCCTCTTTTTTAACTTTTAATTTTCTTATACATTTCCTTCAGTTTCTCTTTCTCCTTATACTTATTTTGAAATTATTAACTTGATCCAGCGATACTTTTCTCGATTTATCTCTACCATGACTCTCTTTCGTTTGCATCGAAGATTTATTTAGGTCGTGTTTAAATTAAATAAATTTCATATTAAAATTATACTGAAGGCATTTTTTACTGTGTTGAAATATTTTTTAGGAATTAATCAACCTAAAATAGTTCAAATGCTGGTTACAATATTTGTCTATGAAAGTCTTGCTATTAAGACAAATATAAAAAAATTACACTGTTCCCTTTGTTCTGCCAAAAGAATGACATGATGGTAAACTGAATAGGTACATCAATTAACCATATTATGGTCACGGTATAACAAGACTTACATGTCCAAACACGGTTCAACCAACCGTTCAATAACAGCAGGTATTATGAGTTAAAACTCTACAATACTCCTAATTTCATTAATTTGTATGGTAACACTTCGACGTATGCAAATTGGTATTTCGGAAATATTAAAGAGCGTGACCGGGAAACAAAGTTTTCTCCAGGCTCATTTATCGAGTATTCAAATTTAGGACCACAGAAGTAGTTGGCATAGAACTCGCAGTTCACCATCGCACATATTTGGAATACTATCGCGCAAGGGAACAGGCAACGACACTTGCACATATCTAGCGCGTGTGAGTATTGTTACCTGTCGAACTATTTTTCTAGACTAGATTCATTTTTTAGACCCAATCGAGAATCGAACCTGAAATCCCCGAATGGATGTCAAGCGTTTATCCAACTAGGCTACAGAGGTTTTCAGTATTCTCTCCCCCAACGAAAAACGTTAACGCAAAATCAGTATAAATGTATTGTATGGTCTGATGTAGAGCATCAGAATAACAATAACATATGTTGAATGATCTGATTTAGAGCATCAGAATAGCGATATGTTGGATGGTCTGAAGTAGAGCATCAGAATAGCGATATGTTGGATGGTCAGAAGTAGAGCATCAGAATAGCGATATGTTGGACGGTCTGAAGTAGAGATCAGAATAGCGATATGTTGGACGGTCTGAAGTAGAGATCAGAATAGCGATATGTTGGACGCTCTGAAGTAGAGATCAGAATAGCGATATGTTGGATGGTCTGAAGTAGAGCATCAGAATAGCGATATGTTGGATGGTCTGAAGTAGAGCATCAGAATAGCGATATGTTGGATGGTCTGAAGTAGAGCATCAGAATAGCGATATGTTAGACGGTCTGAAGTAGAGATCAGAATAGCGATATGTTGGATGGTCTGAAGTAGAGCATCAGAATAGCGATATGTTGGATGGTCTGAAGTAGAGCATCAGAATAGCGATATGTTGGATGGTCTGAAGTAGAGCATCAGAATAGCGATATGTTGGACGGTCTGAAGTAGAGATCAGAATAGCGATATGTTGGATGGTCTGAAGTAGAGCATCAGAATAGCGATATGTTGGATGGTCTGAAGTAGAGCATCAGAATAGCGATATGTTGGATGGTCTGAAGTAGAGCATCAGAATAGCGATATGTTGGATGGTCAGAAGTAGAGCATCAGAATAGCGATATGTTGGACGGTCTGAAGTAGAGATCAGAATAGCGATATGTTGGACGGTCTGAAGTAGAGATCAGAATAGCGATATGTTGGACGCTCTGAAGTAGAGATCAGAATAGCGATATGTTGGATGGTCTGAAGTAGAGCATCAGAATAGCGATATGTTGGATGGTCTGAAGTAGAGCATCAGAATAGCGATATGTTGGATGGTCTGAAGTAGAGCATCAGAATAGCGATATGTTAGACGGTCTGAAGTAGAGATCAGAATAGCGATATGTTGGATGGTCTGAAGTAGAGCATCAGAATAGCGATATGTTGGATGGTCTGAAGTAGAGCATCAGAATAGCGATATGTTGGATGGTCTGAAGTAGAGCATCAGAATAGCGATATGTTGGACGGTCTGAAGTAGAGATCAGAATAGCGATATGTTGGACGGTCTGAAGTAGAGATCAGAATAGCGATATGTTGGACGCTCTGAAGTAGAGATCAGAATAGCGATATGTTGGATGGTCTGAAGTAGAGCATCAGAATAGCGATATGTTGGATGGTCTGAAGTAGAGCATCAGAATAGCGATATGTTGGATTGTCTGAAGTACAGCATCAGAATAACAATTTGTTTTGAGAGGATCAGAATAGCAACATGTCGTATGATCTAAAATACAACATCAGATTAACAATATATTGTTTGATACAACATACGAGTAAAGCATCAGAATCGCAATATATTGTATGATATAACATAGAGCATCAGAATCACAATATAGTGTATGGTCTGACGTAGAGGATCAGAATAGCAACATGTCGTATGATCTAACGTACAACATCAGATTAATAATATATTGTATGGCACAACATAAAAGTAAAGCATCAGAATCGCAATATATTGTATGATATAACATAGAGCATCAGAATCACAATATAGTGTATGGTCTGACGTAGAGGATCAGAATAGCAACATGTCGTATGATCTAACGTACAACATCAGATTAATAATATATTGTATGGCACAACATAAAAGTAAAGCATCAGAATCGCAATATATTGTATGATATAACATAGAGCATCAGAATCACAATATAGTGTATGGTCTGACGTAGAGGATCAGAATAGCAACATGTCGTATGATCTAACGTACAACATCAGATTAACAATATATTGTATGGCACAACATAAAAGTAAAGCATCAGAATCGCAATATATTGTATGATATAACATAGAGCATCAGAATCACAATATAGTGTATGGTCTGACGTAGAGGATCAGAATAGCAACATGTCGTATGATCTTAAGTACAACATCAGATTAACAATATATTGTATGGTACAACATACGAGTAAAACATCAGAATCGCAATATATTGTATGATATAACATAGAGCATCAGAATCACAATATAGTGTATGATCTGACGTAGAGGATCAGAATAGCAACATGTCGTATGATCTAACGTACAACATCAGATTAACAATATATTGTATGGTACAGCATACGAGTAAAGCATCAGAATCGCAATATATTTTATGATACTATATAACATAGAGCATCAGAATTACAATATAGTGTATGTTCTGACGTAGAGGATCAGAATAGCAACATGTCATATGATCTAACGTACAACATCAGATTAATAATATATTGTATGGTACAACATAAGAGTAAAGCATCAGAATCGCAATATATTGTATGATATAACATAGAGCATCAGAATCACAATATAGTGTATGGTCTGACGTAGAGGATCAGAATAGCAACATGTCGTATGATCTAATGTACAACATCAGACTAACAATATATTGGATGGTTCAACATATGAGTAAAGCATCAGAATCACAATATATTGTATGATATAACATAGAGCATCAGAATCACAATATAGTGTATGGTCTGACGTAGAGGATCAGAATAGCAACATGTCGTATGATCTAACGTACAACATCAGATTAACAATATATTGTATGGTACAACATAAGAGTAAAGCATCAGAATCGCAATATATTGTTCACCATCCCTAGAGTTAAAACCTCTTTTGCCCAAAGGCAATATGCTTATTTGGCTCCCATAACATACAATGGCGTGCCGACTTCAATAAAGGTAAAGGTAGGAAAACCATTTAGACAGTCGATCGGAGCGTGGTTGGTATTGCAACAGGATTTTGAGTACTTGGGCTTTCAGGATGATTGACGAGTGGGAACGATTTGTGTGAGCTCGTGAGTGTGGGTTTCTTCTTGTTGTTTTAATTTTGGTTGTTTTTGTATTTGTGTTTCTGTGTATTTTTTGTTTTAATTTTAATTTTTATTCTTATGATTGTGTGCGGTATATTGTGGGATGAATATTTTTGGTATTTCTGGAGTGATGATGTGTGAGGAGTTGAATTTCGCAAGATGTTTCCAGTTGTAGTTGAGTGTCACTGTTTGTCAGGTTGATGAGAGCGTGCAACGGGGTTTTGTTTTTGTGTAATCAAAAATCGGAAAGAAGTATCGATTTATTTTTTCATGCTAAAGATCCTCAGTGAGATACAGGCAAAAGCCTAGTTTACTGGGAACTGCAACAAACCCAGATCCATTAAAATTGTATGTCCAAATCAAATTACCTGTTGTTTTTTCGCAAATTGTGTATATTTATTGTCATGTGGAATAATAAATAAATAAATAAATAAAATAAATTGTATGATATAACATAGAGCATCAGAATCACAATATAGTGTATGATCTGACGTAGAGGATCATAATCACAATATATTGTATGTTATGGTCCAACGTAGAGCATCAGAAAAATATATGTCGTACGGTCTGACATATGTAAGAGCATCAGAATTGCCGTTTGAATTTTCCTTAGTCCCTTCGAATGCAAAGTTGTTGGACATCTGATGTGTCCGATTGATACATGGTTGAATTTCGCCCATAGTTTTTTGAAGTAGATCGAATCCTGACACTCGGTTTCTTGAATCAGCAATGAGTTCATCGTGTGTATAGTCGATACAATTTATAACAGTGGATATCGATGTTACATATTGCGTGGCAGGATTTATCAGAGGAACAGGAAATGACGCGGAAGACACACAGGAAGTGTGACAGACCGAGGCACACCCACTCTCCCCATCAGTGTACCCCTCTGTCTACTTCCTGCACTCCCATACCTTAACTCTTCCTCACGTCACATTCCCTCTTACAACATCAACGCCAATTTCCGGATGTGAACAAAACCTCAAATTTAATCAAATGCTTGGAATCAAATAGCGAATTTCAAAATGGTTCTGTCTTTTACTTTTACAGCTTATCCTAAACCTAAATACGAATAGCTCAAGCTAGAACTAGTAATTGTTGTAATATTATCCTAAACCTAAATACGAATAGCTCAAGCTACAACTAGTAATTGTTGTAATATTATCCTAAACCCAAATACGAATAGCTCAAGCTAGAACTAGTAATTGTTGTAATATTGACGACCTCCGTGACCTAATTGGTAAAACCCATGATTTCCACTATGCTGCTTTGGATTCAATTCCCAGGCAAAAAAGCGTCAATCAGGTGATGAAACCCGCACGCGCCGTACATGTGTGCGAGTGTTGTTTCTTAACGTGCAGTAATGTGTCAATTCATGCAGTAACGAACTACGCGTGGTTTTAAATCCAATAGGTCGATCACTGGAGCCAAAAATGATATTGTCCCTCGACCACGCTCTTTAATATGTTAGGCACACAAATTTGGATATGTTAAAGGGTACCACATGAAAGAAAAATAATTGTAATATTCAGCTCATATTTTTATAATCAAATTAAGTAACATTTATACCATCGCACCGTTTCCCCACTAGAATAGGCCGAGAAGACAGACTTTACATTATAAAAATAAAAATTATTGTAAATGATTATTTATTGTGATTATTTAGGGAGCAGACTCTCCCCAAGGGCGCTCTAATCCAGGATTCGAACTATTATTGAGAGATTAAAAAATGTAACAATAAATAAACATGTTGTCTTTGAGAATATAAAAATGACAGCTTAACACATAAAATTAGAAACTTCCCGCATCTGCATTTGTTCAGAAAAACATATTTGATAAGAAAACCGCAGAAAACTTATAAAAGGAAGACGATCTACAAATAAACGTTATAAATATGTGATAATAACACATTAAGAATTAAGTGTAGAGTTGACGTACCTATATATTAAAAAAAATGATAAGACGTCCCACAAAAATAGTAATCTTCAAACGTCCTAAAACTGTGCACGTCACCCAAATCTTGAACACTTTGAGGTAGACAAAATTTTAACGGAAATTACTTAAAGTGTCTGATTTTAGTTCTACTTGACATGTTCAAACAATAAAAAGAAGGGAAATACCTAATCTAATGACCGCTGCCACTACCTTCTTATCCTTGGACTTTTAATAATAGTGAGTTCGAGTACCGAGATAGAGCCTCCATGAAGAGAATTTTCTCTTCCAATGGCACTTTATAAATTGTCGTTTTATTATTATTATATTGAATTTAACTTTCCGAACAATCCAATACTAACCGCAAGAATAAAATAGTCAAGCAATGGAGATCATTAAAATTTAATGAGGCCGCTATAAAGTAGCTACTGCTATAAAAAAAGGACAAACATGGATAAATTTCGCCCATCATACCAATCTCGTAGCCTTCATCAAGTAACACCTCATTATGCTTTATGGACTCTGCCCCCCAGGGTGGGGGTCTCGTATGGATAGTACCGGCACAATGATATTTAGAGGAGACTGTGCACGGTGCAAGGGCACCCGACAGTCTGGCCGACCACCCTATCTACCCCCTGCACCGCCATCGCGCAATTTTAACATATCTCCCTTTCTCATCTAACCGCCCCCGGACAATACAGTCAAGGACTAGGGGAAGGTATGTGTGGGCATACAACACATTTAGTTAAATAATATGCACTTGAATTCTATCCCATATATTTTTAATGGGTATACTTGAATTTTACTCCTTAAGGGGTATGTATTCTACTCTATAAATTTGAAAAAATCTTTTTTTTTTGCATATTCTTAAAGTTTAGACCTTTGAAAATATGTTCTCAAAAGAATTTTTTTAAATTCACAATATTTATGAAGTTATAGCTATAAATGAGGCAGCAATTACGTCGCACCGGAATGACCCTCAGACAATAATCTCAAAACTTTCAACGCGTTTTTTTTTAAACTATTTTTTTCAACCTGGTCGACGTAAAATTTCAAGTGCTATTCAACAGATTGCCTTCAAATTAGACATGAAACTTTGATAAATGTTTTTTATATCGTTGTTACCTTGAAAAATCAACAACTACTTTTTTACTATTTTTTTTAAATTAAAAACTTTTAAAAAAGGGTAAAAATTGACAGCCGCCATTTTACAATTTTTTTCTTTCTTTTTGGTACCAACTATAACGACAGTATTTTTTTATTAAGAAACTGTGTATTTTTAACACATACGTGTAATGATAATATAATACAATACATTAAGATACTGTTTATTATTATCATTACACGTAAGTGTATTTTTAACACATAATATAATACAATACATTAACCTACTGTTTATTATTATCATTACACGCATGTGTATTTTTAACACATAATATAATACAAAACATTAACCTACTGTTTATTATTATCATTACACGTATGTGTATTTTAAACACATAATATAAAACAATACATTAACTTCCTGTTTATTATAATCATTACACGCATGTGTATTTTTAACACATAATATAATACAAAACATTAACCTACTGTTTATTATTATCATTACACGTATGTGTATTTTAAACACATAATATAAAACAATACATTAACTTCCTGTTTATTATAATCATTACACGCATGTGTATTTTTAACACATAGTATAATACAATATATTGACCTACTGTTTATTATTATCATTACACGTATGTGTATTTTTAACACATAATATAATACAAAACATTAACCTACTGTTTATTATTATCATTACACGTATGTGTATTTTAAACACATAATATAAAACAATACATTAACTTCCTGTTTATTATAATCATTACACGCATGTGTATTTTTAACACATAGTATAATACAATATATTGACCTACTGTTTATTATTATCATTACACGTATGTGTATTTTTAACACATAATATAATACAAAACATTAACCTACTGTTTATTATTATCATTACACGTATGTGTATTTTAAACACATAATATAAAACAATACATTAACTTCCTGTTTATTATAATCATTACACGCATGTGTATTTTTAACACATAGTATAATACAATATATTGACCTAGTGTTTATTATTATGATTACACGTATGTGTATTTTTAACACATAATATAATACAATACATTAACCTACTGTTTATTATTATCATTACACGTATGTGTATTTTTAACACATAATATAATACAATACATTAACCTACTATTTATTATTATCATTACACGTATGTGTATTTTTAACACATAATATAATACAATACATTAACCTACTGTTTATTATTATCATTACACGTATGTGTATTTTTAACACATAATATAATACAATACATTAACCTAGTGTTTATTATTATTATTACACGTATGTGTATTTTTAACACATAATATAATACAATACATTAACCTACTGTTTATTATTATTATTACACGTATGTGTATTTTTAACACATAATATAATACAATACATTAACCTACTGTTTATTATTATCAATACACGTATGTGTATTTTTAACACATAGTATAATACAATATATTGACCTACTGTTTATTATTATCATTACACGTATGTGTATTTTTAACACATAATATAATACAAAACATTAACCTACTGTTTATTATTATCATTACACGTATGTGTATTTTAAACACATAATATAAAACAATACATTAACTTCCTGTTTATTATAATCATTACACGCATGTGTATTTTTAACACATAGTATAATACAATATATTGACCTAGTGTTTATTATTATCATTACACGCATGTGTATTTTTAACACATAATATAATACAATACATTAACCTACTGTTTATTATTATCATTACACGTATGTGTATTTTTAACACATAATACAATACAATACATTAACCTACTGTTTATTATTATCATTACACGTATGTGTATTTTTAACACATAATAAAATACAATACATTAACCTAGTGTTTATTATTATTATTACACGTATGTGTATTTTTAACACATAATATAATACAATACATTAACCTACTGTTTATTATTATTATTACACGTATGTGTATTTTTAACACATAATATAATACAATACATTAACCTACTCTTTATTATTATCAATACACATATGTGTATTTTAACACATAATATAAAACAATAACCTAGTGTTTATTATTATCATTACACGTATGTGAATTTTTAACGCATAATATAATACAATACATTAACATACTGTTTATTATTATCATAACACGTATGTGTATTTTTAACATATAATGTAATACAATACATTAACCTACTGTTTATTATTATCATTACACATATGTGTATTTTTAACACATAATATAATACAATACATTAACATACTGTTTATTATTATCATTACACGTATGTGAATTTTTAACACATAATATAATACAATACATTAACATACTGTTTATTATTATCATAACACGTATGTGTATTTTTTAACATATAATGTAATATAATACATTAACCTACTGTTTATTATTATCATTACACATATGTGTATTTTTAACACATACGTGTAATGATAATTATAAACAAAAAATTTAAAACGCTATTCAACATGTCCGCATCATCATTGTGGATATGTTAAAAGGCACCATATGAATGAATGTAGTTGGTCCTTGGAGATTTTGACTTATAACTTCTATCTTGGTCTACTCAATAACTGTTTCTTATGCAGCTTAGTCCCAAAAATCAATTTGGGGTCCTACCTTCAGAAGCTCCGAAATAGTTATCAAATCTGGTCAGCCTACGTGACTTTATGAGATTTTTAATCAGTTATAACCTCCGTAGTCTAGTTGGTAAAATACTTGACTTCCACACGAAGATCATTTCTCGATGGTTATTAAATTTTGTTTTTTTTTTATTTGAATAGTTTTCCTGTCGGTCTTCTTCTTCTCCCTGGCACTGTCCCAACTCATTGCCTAGGTAGGCTGTTGAAGTCGGCTCTTGTTATCAGGCTGTATGTTCTTCAGTTCTAGGTATCGCTTTCATCAAGGCCGTTTCTCTGCAGGATTTTGGAGCATTGAGTTATCCATGAGTTTTTTGGTCTTCCTCTGGATGGCTGTCGTGGAAGATACAAAGACATTGCCTGATTTACCGTATGATCTGGTGGTCTCCGTCTTATGTGCCCGTACCATCTCAGCTGTCGCTCTTCCAGCTTACTGTTTAAATCAGTGACCCCCAGGGGCTACCACGAATGCGTGAGCTCTTAATTCTATATGTTAGTGATACTCCTGCCGACCACCTATAGTAAGCATTCGCATTACTGCTGTTTCAAGTTGCCTAGAGTAGGAGCTGTACATAGTCCAGCATTCTGAGCCTTACATAATCGCGGGTTTAACGATAGTCTGGTATACCTCTCGTTTTAACAAATAGTTTTCCTCTGGGTGTTGTTATAATATGCATTGATTATTTCTTGTACTGAATTGTGTTGATTTTTTTTCGTAATTGATATGTTTTTTTTGGTAAATAAATGTTAAAATGGTTCATAATGATCTTTTATCTTTTAACAACTAAGTAAATATTTTAGGAATCCATTAGTTATTTTTTTGTTGTTTAAAAAATCAACCATGTTAGTATCAAAAGTGTTCCACTTGTGCCACCCCTGTCCACCCGTTAAGTATGCAGATTCATAATAATACAACATAACATACTAAGACACGTAGGTAAGTATTCAACTGAGACACCGGACCCTGGACACAGCCACCGTAATGAGGATCCAGATCTCACCCTCTGTCTCCCTGCTCCACAGCCTCCCTCGCAGATCCAGTGGCCTGAAACGGTATAACACTTTCCAGTCGTAAAACTGGACTCTTCTCATTATCTATGATCACGTTGACAAGTTATTCTCGTCGTTTATTTTTTCATACGAATGCCTTTCTTTAAAATATACACTTTTATGTCTCTTCCATTGAATAAGGAGAGACTATACCTCCGAAACAATTAACTAGAGTTTTATAAAATCTTTAGGAGTGTTGTACTATGTAATTTTGAGTATAAAATAACTTTATTGGACTAGTTTTCAATTGTTTTTATTTAAATATGCTCGTATTTTTAAAGAATATTTTTGGAGTTACAGTTAACTGATTCCGTCCTACTACTAGGCGTATCCAGAAAGTAAGTGTACTGAGGCTCTCACGACCGGATGGATTTTATTTTCGACATGTTGGCTAGACTTCCGTGTAGCCTGACCCTTCCCCTCCGCAACGAGACCTGTTCGAGGTCAGTACGTTGAGAAGTGTCGACGCGACAACACGTTTAGGGAAAAATGTCAAACCAATCTCCCGCCAAGTGCGAAATAAATAATGCCGGGTAAGAGTTTTTGAGGCGCTGCAAACTCCATGGAGATGAATTTCTCCGCTCCATCGTTACTGGAGATGAAACTTGGGTTTCACACTACACGCCTGAAACCAAAAGGCAGTCTCAACAGTGGCGTCACACCTCTTCACCCTCCGCCAAAAAGTTCAAAACCACAATTTCAGCCAAGAAAATCATGGCATCCGTGTTTTGGGACTGTCAAGGCATAATTTTAATTGAATATATGCCTCAAGGGGAGACCATAAACTCTGCAAGATACTGTGAGACTCTAAAAAAATTGCGGAGGGTGATTCAGAACATGAAGCCCTCACTACCGATTTTTTTTTTCATTCATATTATTATTGGTATAAGATACATTCTACCGTTTATAAATAAATAAATTAGCCGACCTTTCTAAAACGTTGCAGTTTTCATCTTCAGGGTTTGTTTGTAGTTAACTTCGCCATAACTTGATGCGTGACGGTTACCATTTGGCCTACAGTAAATTCTCAACCATAACGTGTACGCGTGGGTCTGTCCCTGTTTGCAACCATAACTAAGCGCTTAATTCAGCCCCACAATAGGAGAAGAAGCACGCTGCTTTAATAAAAGTGGAAGCTATTGATAAGGTAAGCGGTATAAATTTATCCCATCGCCCTATACAAGCGGGGGTTCCGCAAGGAGCCCTACTTTCTCCCACACTCTATAGCATATACACCTGTGACATGCCCTCTCTTTAGACCAGCCAATCTATCTCGCATACAAGAATTCATTCCAAGTAGAGACTGGAAGGTTAAAACAAACCCTTCCGAGAGAGCTGCAGTCCGTTTTTTCCAGAAGACGTCTGGACTTCATCCGACCCCTTAAAATTTTCGGCCAGAGCGTTCCGTGGTGCGACGAGGTGAAACACCTCGGCGTCACACTCGACGCAAAGCTGCCCTGGAACAAGTACATCACTTACATCACCGGAAAGGCATACGGTTCTCTGAAAGCCCTCTCTCCACTCTTCGGCAGACACAGTAGGATGTCACTTCGTAACAAGTTGAACTTGTACACGGCCATCATACATTCTCAGATAACGTACGCCATTCCGGTCGAGGCCACGTGGCTGAAACACACGTTCACAATCTTCAGGTTTTGCAAGAAATCACCCTCTGTTCTACATACCAACTTATAGGACGAATATCATGGCTAAACACTCAGTCACGCGTGGTATAGAGATATTGAACCAACTGAATGACACTGTTGATATATTCTCGGTACCATCTAGCAGTATGAGAAGAATCCTGGCTGATATTATTCCTAACGTACTTTGTAGCAAACGACTTCACGAAGACACAGATCTTCTCACCACCTGAGAATTAGCGATCTATCTAGCCGAGAGGTTCTATAGTTCACTCTCAAGCCACCCAAACCCTCTAATTAGTTCACTTACAGAATACGACGTGAATATTAACTTAGTTTACCTCAGGCCTAAACAAATTCTTCGTACCACCCCTCGAGGGTCTCCCAATCCGCAAAGGTGGGTGTCAAATTGTCTCAACATATATGATGTGTATCTATCCCCCGAATTTATGTATTTAAAACATGTATCTCATAAGTCACAGCGTTATTACCTTGCCCCTATATTTGTAGTACTATATAAATATTCCTATTTAAAATATTTATATTTATGTATATATCTCAATCCTTTCTCTCTATATACATATATCATATATAATATATAAACGCATGTGACATAAAAATATAAGTATACAAGTATTAATATGTAACATATATGTATTTTATATATTATTTATAGTTAAGGAATTAACATTGTGGAGGTTTAAAGACACTAATCAAAAACTCATTGGAATTAATTGATAAATTAAAAAACATAGAAATACCTCATAATGCAAAACTAGTATCCTTTGATGTCACTTACCTATATCCAAGTATACCAGGCTAGAGATCCTTAGAGCTCGCAAAAAATATCATAAATGACAAAAGTGAGGACCTTGATTTCACTGATGGGCTTATGCATAAAAAAAAATTATTTTAACTTCAACAATAAAATATATAAACAAACAAATGGTTTAACTATTGGCTCACCGTTGTCTCCCCTTCTCAGTGAAATATTTATGAACTATTTTGAAAAATGTATTTTTAGGAGTAAGTTTAAGTTAACCAAAAATGTTTTGTGCTGGTTTAGGTATGCAGATGACATTCTTTGTGTTTGGACGGGTACCGATAGACAATTACACTTTTTTTTTTAAATATTTAAATTCTATAGAAAGTTTTATAAAATTTACATTAGAAACAGAACAGGACGGAAAATTAAATTTCTTGGACCTAACATTATCTCGGAAAAATGGCACATTTGACTTTGATATATATAGGAAAAATACTTATTCAGACTCTATAATTCCAGCAACTTCTAACCATCCTAATAATCATAAATTCGCCGCCTTTAACTGTATGCTTCATAGATTGCTCAGTGTCCTATTAACCGACGACAATTTTAAAAAGGAATTAATAACCATAAAAAAAATTGCTACAAATAATGGCTATCCTGGAAGCCTCATTGATTCACTTTTAAAAAACAAAACAAAAAAGAAACTTATAAAAGATTATATATTTAACGACACCTATAAGCATACCTATAAATGGAGCAAAGTCCTATTTATAAAAAATATATCAAATGAAATAACCAAAAATATTCCAAGTCACATAAAGCCAGCTTTTTACACTTACTTTAATCTCCGGAAACTCTTATTTAATGGAAAAGGCAAAAATGGAATACTTAGCAACAGTGGTGTGTATAAACTTTTATGTGCTGACTGTGATAATTTCTATATAGGAAAGACAGGAAGATCTTTTAAAAAGAGATTTCGTGAACACCAATCTGCCTTAACAAATCCTCTAATTTATTCTGAAATGGCATTGTCACCGTGAGAATCATACTTTTTCTATCGATGATGCCAAATTCTTACATATTAGCGGCAACGGAAATAAATTGGACAGATTAGAGGCCCTAGAAATTTCTAAGTCAGTATACCGATCGGAGCATCTGTTGAACAGTTATTTCACCAAAACCTCCCCGCTCTTGGCCGAAATTATCCCTAGCCTTCCTCACCCCCCAGCCTCCAACCGTTGAAGTGTCTATATCGGTACCAGTTCGAACAACATTTAGTCTTGTTTGCGCTCCCCTGAAGATGAGGTGAAAGGCTTGAAACCGGTAGGGTTATACCGTCACAAAAAAGTGGAATAAACAGTGTTTGTTAAAAATAAATTACAAACACTGTAATTTGTTTTATCAAACACTATTTATTCTACTTTTTATAACGGTATAACCCTACCGGTTTCAAGGCTTTCACCTCATCTTCAGGGGATCACAAACAAGACTGAATTCTGTTCGAACTGGTACCGAGATACACGTTACTGATGGTTAACATTCGGGTTGGGGACTGGAGGTTGAGGGAGGCATGGGACAACCTCGGCGAACAGCGGAGAGATTCTTGGGATATATGTGTTTGCCAGATGTTCACCTCGATGCACTGACTTAGAAATTTCTAGGGCCTTTAATCTGTCCAATTTATTTCCGTTATTACTGATATGTAAGAATTTGGCATCATCGATAGAAAATTTATGTTTTTCACGGTGACAATAATTAGCCATTTCGGAATAAATTAGAGCCTATGCGCCTTAACAAATCCTCTAATTTATCGATGATGCCAAATTCTTACATATCAGTAATAACGGAAATAAATTGGACAGATTAGAGGCTCTATAAATGTCTAAGTCAGTGTATCGAGGTGAACATCTGGTAAACAGATATATACCAAGAATCTCTCCGCTGCTCCCCGAGGTTGTCCCATGCCTCCCTCAACCTCCAGTCCCCAATCCGAATGTCAACCGTTAGAAGCGTGTATATCGGTACCAGTTCGAACAGAATTCAGACTTGTTTATGATCCCCTGATGATATGAAAGCCTTGAAACCGGTAGGGTTATACCGGTATAAAAAGTGGAATAAATATATATTTTATAATATTAATATATGTATAAAATGTTTCCTCTCTAATACGAGTATCATTGTTTTCTCCAACACCCAAAATATCTAAACTAAATAACCCAAGTCCGTTTCACAATATTCGGCGAAGGAGTAAGGTGTCCTTTAAATTGGACCGATACTCCGAGCACAAATCAACAGTATAATTTTCAGTAGTAGTAACGGAAATAAATTGAACAGATTAGAGGCCCTAGAAATTTCTAAGACAGTACATCGATCCGAACATCTGGTGAACAGTTATATCCCAAAAATCTCTCCGCTGTTGGCCGAAATCATCCCATGCCTCCCTCACCCCTCAGCCCCCAACCGTTGAAGCGTGTATATCGGTACCAGTTCGAACAGAATTTAGTCTTATTTGTGCTTCCCTGAAGATGACGTGAAAGCCTTGAAACCGGTAGGGTTATACCGTTACAAAAAAGTTTGGGTATTTATATTGCCTCTTTGATGAATCCGGCATGATCTTTTTTTGATAGATTTTTTTTTGAAATACAGTAGAATAAATATTAACGTTAAATACTTAAAATATTTCAGCAGCATAGTTGGTACGCTAAACTTCCTGACTCAATTAGAAATAAAGTTTAAAAAAAAATTCCTGTCTAGTTTTTCAGATAAGCTATTTTTATTAAGTCAATCGCACGGCGTCGTACAAGTCAATCATTTTACGAACGCTAACATGGATTGAGTGTTGAGGACGGGCTGTGTAATCGGTCCGAAACGTAAAGTAATCTACTCAAATATCTAACATACATGATAATTTCTAAAATTTTGTATTATTATAGAGTTTCAACCATAAAATACCATCACGCCACTACCCTGTCGAGAACAGGCAGAGATGACAGAGTTTCAAACTTTCCTATTTTATCCTTTGCCTCTTCTACATACATCCGTACAACTATTACGATTACTCAAACGTTTAACATTTAATTTTTTTTTTCAAAATATAATTCACTTGATCCAGCCATGATTAATTTAGTCATCCTCTCACATTTGCACTATTTATTGTTTTTTTTAGTATTTATTCATTATTTCTACGTGTTCTATCCATATCTAAATGCTTTTCTATCTTACTCAACACATAAGTTCACATGCATCCCTGGTCGCTTCATTGCGTATTCTGTCATACATTGTCACCTCGTATATTCTTCCCAGTGCACGTATTTATACTGCATTTATTCAGCTTATTTCCAAGTCGTCGTTTCACTCCCATACATCATAGTTGGTATTAAAATACTTTTGTGGACTATAATCATAGCTGATTTTAACTGCCCGGTTCAAGAATATGTGCTTAATAGCTCCATAGACTCATATCGCTACACGCCATTCGATAGACTCCTATGGCTACACGCCATTCGATAGACTCATCGCTACACGACATTCTAAATCCCTCGTAATTCTTTCATAATCTGAAAAAAAAAACCCAAATACCAGAATTCCTCAACCTTCTTCAATCTTTCATAGCTCATAAATTGGGTTTATTTTTTCTTTTACACTTTTCTATCACCACGACTTTGGATTTTGCAATATTCATTCTGAGATCTCTATTTTCGCAACTTATCCAACTTTATTTATAGTTAAGGCATTAACGTTGTGGAGGTTTAAAGACACTGTTATTTGCTTTATCAAACACTGTTTATTCCACTTTTTGTAACGGTATAACCCTGCCGGTTTCAATCGGGATGATGAAGTGTTGTTTGTGCTCACCTGGTGATGAGGTGAAAACCTTGAAACCGGTATGGTTATACCGTTACAAAAAGTGGAATAAACAGTGTTTGATAAAATAAATTACAATTATCCAACTTTGAATTTGTTTAAAGTTATTTATTTTGAACTAAGTCAATTTTACTTGAAACATTATAAAGAACAATGATCGATCTTGAGTTGATACCAGAAAAAAAACATATATCGAATAAAAAAGCACCATTCATTTTCCAATTAAAATAAAAAGCACCATTAATGTTCCAATTAAAATAAAAAGCACCATTCATGTTCCAATTAAAATAAAAAGCACCATTCATGTTCCAATTAAAATAAAAAGCACCATTCATGTTCCAATTAAAATAAAAAGCACAATTCATGTTCCAATTAAAATGAAAAGCACCATTCATTTTCCAATTAAAATAAAATAAAACTGAAGATCTTTTTTAAGACATTTGTCTCTGGTTATCTACAAAAATTAATATTCAAAGTGTAAATTTAAGATGTTATGGTAAAATGACTAATTTGCATTTTGTCAGCTCAATATCCACACTAATTTATTCGTGACAAGATGATATCCCCTTGCAGGAGAGAAACTAAGGAAAAATATTAGCTTTTTAGATGTCAATTATCCTCGGGAGATATATTAGCGCCGCCTCCCGAGCGCCGTCTCGCCGCTAGACGACGCTCGGGAGGCGGGAGGCTGGGAGGCCGAGAGGTGCGCGAGCCACGCCTGGGGAGCCTTTAGACTCATTTTAGTGTAGATAATTCCAAGGGAATCCTGCACGAGACAAAAGGATTAAAGTGTTTAATTAAAAGATGGAAATTAAAGAATTCACAGCGATATGATTATATTTTTTTAATCATTCCGGTGTTTTTTTCTCCTTTTGTATTACAATTGAGAAAACGCTGAGGTCATTTTACACTTTTAAGTATTTTTAGTTTTCGTGTCTGTAGGTGTTCACATGTCTACCAATCTTAAGTGTTAAGAACAGATCTTTAATATAAGCAGAACATCTTGTAAGGTCTACGTATGTTGGGAGTGGATACAAGATGCAGTCTCGTGTTGGCACACCTTATTCTATTGACGGGCATTCTCGTGTTGACAAGCCATCTCATGTTTCTAGGTCTTTAATATACACTGAACTTTTTGGAATGTCTACTTATGTCGGGAATAGACACGCAAGGTCTTATCGTGTTTGCAGGCTTGCATATGTTGGAAGGCCTTCTCGTGTTGATAGGTATTTTTTATGCTAGCAAGCCTGCTTGCATAAACAGAACTTCTTTTGAGGCCAGTGGACACGAGAGACCTTGGAAGGTCAGTGAACACGAGAAACCTTCTAGTGTTAGCCGGCCTGCGTGTATTGACAGGTATTCTCGTGTTGATAGGCCTTCTTGTATTGTGACTGATGGTGGCAGACCTTCTCATGTTGACAGGCTTTCTCATATTCATGGGCATTCATGTGTTTTTTATTTATTAATTTATTTTTTCAAAACAGGCTTAGTCCAATTACTTTGAAAAATACAAGACATTAAAAAAGAAGAAATATTACATAGAAAAAAAATAAAAAATGATATAAAATAAAAAATAATGCATATGCACACATACGAGTATGAACATAACGCGTAACGCGCTCAATCTAAGAAGAAAATTAACTTTTGCTTTTGGTAATGTGATTATTTATTGGATTTTTTTTCCTCCTGTATGCTCACCTTCATTTATTATTTATTGGAATTTTAATCCTCCTGTGTTCACATCTTCAATTACTATTTATTGGAATTTTAATTCTCCTGTGTGCTCACCGTCATTTATTATTTATTGGAATTTTAATCCTCCTGTGTTCACATCTTCATTTATTATGAATTTTAATCATCCTATGTGCTCATCGTCATTTATTATTTATTGGAATTTTTATCCTCCTGTGTGCTCATCTTTATTTATTATTTGTTGGAATTTTAATCTTCCTATGTGCTCACTTTCATTTATTATTTATTGGAATTGTAATCCTCCTGTGTTCACATCTTCATTTATTATTTACTGTAATTTTAATCCTCCTGTGTGCACATCTTCATTTATTATTTATTGGAATTGTTATCCTCCTGTGTGCTCATCTTCATTTATTATTTGTTGGAATTTTAATCTTCCTATGTTCTCATTTCCATTTATTATTTATTGGAATTATAATCCTCCTGTGTTCACATCTTCATTTATTATTTATTGGAATTTTAATCCTCCTGTGTGCTCATCTTCATTTACTTTTTATTGGAATTTTACCAAACATACTAAATGAATATTTCATTTGATTTATCTCAATTTAGTTAAAATTATATGGACCTTCAATTTAAAAATATTTATTTTACATTTGATACACGTTTAACCCAATTACATCACATACCAAGAAATATTATAAAATCTAAATAAACCATATTTTTTACGTCGCCCTTTACTGTCCATGCAGTGAAACTGTGGAATCAGTTACAAACCATTATAAGGCTCGCTCCGTTCTTGGCATGCTTTAAGAAGCGACTGAAAAAAACTCTTAATTTCTAGTCAGTGAAATAACGTGTTTCATTCCTGATTTTCCTTTTCCTTTCCTCTCCACCATCCCTCCCTTTCCTTTTGATTGATGATATCTCACTTTATATGAAAAATAATGTTCGAGTGATTGTCCGTCTTTGTAGGTTCGTGGTTATACGCGCACGTATGTGTTTATGGATTTCGTGGGTATGGATAGTCATTTGAATGATTTATGCGACCAAGTAACTTGCTTCATTTACTTTTGTCTGGTTGGTTGGAAAAGATTGCCGCCTGGTAATAAGACCGCCAGATTATATTTGCAATAAAAGTGTTAAATAAATAAATAAATTAAATTAAAAAATAATAATGTTGCTCAAGCCTTCTCGATGAAGGGAATCAGTAATGCATATAAACTTTATAATTGAGTTTAATCCTCAATTTATTCATCGAGATGTGGAAGATGTCGATATCAGAAAATTCATTCAATAAGGTCATTCCGTATGCGAGTGATGATACTTTAAAGAGCTCAGTTCGTGAATACGGCGCCTAAAACAAATTTTATCCACGAACAATGGCGTAAATAATTATCCGGTACATTAAACAAAAGTCTATGAATCAACCGAGGGTTTGCTATTTTCCGCCTTATGGATATATGAATTATGTATTATATTATCATACATCACTTTTATTCTGAACAAATAAACACATCTGGGGTATTTTGTTAATTTCTGATTAGTGTATAATGTATGAATTTGAGGTGGGTTACTATATTCATAAATATTCATCAAATTTGGAAACAATGTGTACCACATGAATAGTTTAGTTAAAATTAAATTGAATAAAGATACAAAATTTATGTAATTTACAACGAAACATAAAATAAAGGGTCTTTCAAATTGAGCGGATTTTTTAACTCTGTTTTTTTAATTCTTGAATAAAACACACAATTTGCATTGATTTCAAAAAAACTTTTCATCAGTCATTAAAGTATAATGTATAATATTTAAACACAAAGAACAATATCCGCCAAATGTCCACCTCTTGCAGCTCCACAGACGTCCACTCTTTTGTCAAAATTTTCGATGACATTTTGGCATAATTGCGGTTCTAACTCATCAATAACGCGAATAATTTCGTCCTTCAGCTCAGAAATTGATCGGGGGTCATTCTTATAGACCTGGCTTTTCACTTAACCCCAGAGAAAATAGTCCAACGCTGTCAAATCACATGATATTGGAGGGCAATTAACATCACCATTTCCGGAGATTACAATACATAAAATAATTCAACGATTTGAACGCGTTGTTGTATTGTATACGACTCCATTTTTATAAATGTCATACATTACACTTCTCAAATGTCACAAGACCCATGCAAGTTCACGACGCCATATGTGTTTTATCCAAGTATTAAAAAAAACGCTCAATTTGAAAGACCCTTTATATACAAATTTATCAAACTGTTAAATTGCATATTAAACGATTATGTCATCGTCATTGCAGGGACACGTAAGTCGAGGATGCCCTCGCCATTCCAGTCAATTCAGTTTGAAAGCGAAGGTATGCTATGGAGTTTTTTTTTTCCTTTAAGTGAATGAGCCGTTGCACACCAGCAAACTCACCGGTCACACCGCTGTACTGGATCCGATGGCAAACCGAAGTGATACGAGCGGTACACATCGGCATGTTTTTTTTTAAATATATGTGACAAAAGTCATAGGTATCCTTACTACCTTGATCAAAAAGTTTTAGAACCGGCCACCGTGTGGCGCTGTCAGTCACCCTATTGGAATTTTTTTTGTCAGTCACCCTATTGGAATACTGAGTATACCTACCTTTATGCGTGTTTTCGATTTGTTACAAGTTTGAAAATGGCATCAACTGTGCATCAACGAGTTTGCATTAAATTTTGTGTAAAAAACGGATTTAACGGTCCGCAGACCTTGGAAATGTTGGAGAAGTGTTTTTTGGTAGCACGAACTCTTCAGAAATTGTCGTGAGTCGGTGGAGGATGACGAACGCAGTGGCAGTCGAAAACCAATGAAAACATCGATAAAATCAAAAAAATGTTGGCCGAAAACCTCAAATTGACCATCAGAGAGCTGACAGAGGACTTCAACATCACTTATGGATCCACTCAAGACATTTTGGTTAATGATTTGGCCCTCAGACGTGTCGCTGCAAAACTGATGCCGAAAGAAATTAAATTTCATGCAAAAAAAGGACCGCGTTGAAATCGCAAAATACATGATTTCCATGAGTTTTTGACTAAAAACAACACGACTACTATCCAGCAGCCTTTGAACTCACCTGATCTGGCTCCCTGTGACTTTTTCCTGTTCAACCGACTTAAAATACCGCTTCGCGGAACGCGTTACAGCACCCGAGAGGATGTCATGAAAAAATCGATTGGACATACCGAAAATTGAGTACCAGCGGTGTTTCGTGGATTGGATCAAGCGCTGGCGTAAGTGCGTTGCAGTCGATGGGGAGTACTTTGAAAGGGACCATATCGATTTTGATGAATAAACTTGTATTTTCGATTTTATGAATAAAGTCCTAAAACTTTTTGATCAAGGTAGTATACCTCCAAAAACTAGTCGGAAAAAATACCTGTGTCATTCGAGGAGATAAGTACAGTACGGGATTCAAACCGACGACCTTCCCATTCAAGTCCAGTGCGTTACAGCGCGGCCACCTTGGAAAATAATGTGCGCAACCTACAGAAACCCCAGTGAGATTCCTCAGTACAACTCAAAAGAAGAATATTTAAAAGTCAATTTGATTGGGTTTTTTTCATTCGAATCTTGTTTTTTTTTCTATACTTTGTATTTAAAAAAAATAAGGTGTCAAAAATTTATAAATTAATTATTTTTTTTACTTATTAGAAATAGACTAAAGTCCACGCACCTTCACTGAAAGTGTGACGTAATAATATCATATATTGTATTTATCTTCCTCGAGTAGCTCTCGTATGTTCATGTAATTAACTCAAAACTTAATTTAAACCCCAAAATTTAATAAAGTCACTAAGTTTTATACAGTTAGAGAAATTCGAAATAGTTGTACTCAATTAGAGTAAAGTTGCTCCCGAATAAGGGAATTACCACACTAATTTTATTACTTCAGGGTGACATTACTAAAACACTCTTCAAACAGCCTTCATTCTCCACAGAGGTAATGTAAATCATTTAAAAACAACAACATACATTTTAACGGATAACTGTGGAGGTAATATTCAAAAGAGAACATGTCCACCAAATCAGAATGTTGGGAAATCGCAAAAAAGCTGTTTGCATTAAAAATATATGACAATAATTCATTGTAAAAATATCTGAAATCCTTAAAATCGCTTAAGGTGACTTGATTTGTTGTTTGAAATCGAATCATAATAATTAAAATAGTTATTCTAGTTTGAAATATGGACATGATCCTTTTTGTGTGAACAATTCTACTTTGATCTTTTTTTATTGAACAGGTCTAGGACATGATGTTTATTGTTCGATTTCAAAAATATTACACAAAAAATAATTAGTGAGAGGTATTTATTTTAATTGTAATCAAATAAAATAAGTAGTGTTACAAAATAAGAAGAAATATTACTACAATATAAAACTATAAATATATGGTATGTAGGTAGATAAAGCTGTATAATGACATTACACTGCGCGTACGATTTAAAACTGACAGTTGCTGGTGAACTGGTACGAAGTTAGACACAATCGGAAAGCTATGATTGGTCAATTCGGACATGATCTTTTTTGATTAGTTTGAAGCCTGGACAAGATTCTTTTTGAAAAAATACTGTTTTTTTATTATGATTTTAAAATGATTTATGTGCTTTTTTCATTAAAATGAAAATGTTAAACGGCTCCGTACCATCGATAAGAAAATATCTGCTTTATCAGCTAATCTTTTGTATCCAATGGATATGATCTTTTTTTAACATTACCTCCTCAAGGTAATGTTAAAAAAAGTATCTTGAGTCACTCATTCATAGCGATGGAGGATGGGCAGCAGATGTAACACATAGAATTAGTGTGGGATGGATGAAGTTTAGATCAATGACGGGAGTTCTATGTGATCCGAAAATGGCAGTTAAGTTAAAAGGAAAAGTATACCAAACGATTGTCAGACCCGCACTCCTCTATGGCTCCGAATGCTGGACGATGTATAACTCTTACTCTAGGCAACTAGAAACTGCTGAAATGCGCATGCTAAGATGGTCAGCTGGTGTGTCCCTAAGAGAAAAAATAAAAAGCTCACGCATTCGTGGAAGCCTAGGTGTTACAGACATCAACAATAAGATGGAGGAGAGGCGATTGAGATGGTATGGGCACGTTGGACGCAGAGCACCCGATCACATTTGGAACCAGGCAATCTCCATGTATCTTCCTCGAATAACAACCAGAGGAAGACCAAAGAATTCATGGGTGGTGCAAAAAGATAACCTGATGCAGAGGCTCGGCTTCCGGTACGCAGTTCGGGACAGAAGAGCATACAACCTGAGGACGAGGAGAGCTGACCCCAACAATCTTCGCAGACATTGAGTTGGGATGGAGCCAGGGACAAGAACCAGACAGTATAGAAGTATTCGTGTATTTTATAATCTTCAAATTTCGCCCTACATTTCTTTCTACTTCAAAACAATATTGAAAAAGTTTTGAATATTTTAAACATTAAGTTTGATGACATTCTCACAGTAAATCTATTTCTCTAGTTTTAAAGTAACAAGAGATGAACCCGTATAGCTAAGCATCGAAATCTATAGCCCCCTCACCATTCCAACAAAGGACATCTTGTGTCAAAGGACGTCTTGTGTGAATATAGTCCATTTCCAGAAGCATATCCTCGTACTCTGCAGCACTTGAATTAATGCTGAGGCACTCGGTCACGCTTTCGTGGGTCTCCTCTTAGGTTAGTCAGAGAACAATCTCTGTTGTGTAATGTAAGATTGTGTGAGAGTTGCACTTTAGCAGGCGATCGTCTCGAATAACAAAATATGTCTTATTTGACTTTGTAAGTCACTTTGACTTTGATAAATATCAATGAATAATTCTTGTGATATTATATTATCATCAAATATTCATAAAAGTTATGAAATCCAAGATACCTCGTATAAAATTCAGGCTAGCCAGATTTATTCCATTAAAAATGCAGACCGTCCGAACTATGGCCGTCAGACATCTACATAGAAATCAATATGCACTATTGACCTTTCATATCTGATAGACATTCAATGTCTGAAAAACTTTATCTCCATATATTTTTAAAGTAAATTCAAAGAGTTTTTGGTGTCCATAGACAAATTCTAAGAAAATATCATCGCATGGTCTAACTCGATTAGGGGGACAGAAATAAAAAAATATATTGGCAGGTCCGTTTTTGGGCTTCTGTACCAAAGGCACAAGACGAACAAATTTTTCACATTCTTACACGGGGCCCAAAAGTCACAAGACTATTTTAAAATACATATTTTTTTAAATTTACATTTATTCTTTTATGAACCAAAAACACATTTTTTGTAAATTAATTAACGTGAGTTTTGAAAATTACATCTTTTAAATCAGTGCTTCGCAACCTTTTCTCACCTACGACACACCAAAATTCTTCCTAGAATTCCGCGGCACACCAAAAGCTAAATTGATACACAAATTTAACTTTTTTTTTTTTTATTTGAAAAGTATACATACATAAAACTATAACATATTTATCTTTACGCATTGAACGTGATGTACGCGTGCAAATGCAGTATAACGCATGCGCATGAGTCTTCAGCGACGCGCATAAGGGTCATTTTTCTTTGTCTATGACTATTTTGGTGCGGCCATGGTGTGTACAAAGCACACTACGCAGTTTTCAACAGTTGGCACCAGGCGCTGGGGAACCATTGAAAAATTATTTAGTTATAATAATTATTTTATACTACATTTTGAAAAACAGACAATATTATGAAAAATAATTTGTCATTGTGTATTATATACATAATGAAAAATTGTAAAATGTCGAATACATTGAATTTGACCGCGGCACACCTGTAACCGGCTCACGGCACACCAGTGTGCCACGGTACACCGGTTGCGGAGCACTGTTTTAAATAACTACCATTTTGATCTTCACACTGAAGCACTTTCTCTAAGGCATGGAGACCCAAAAGTCACTAGACTATTTAAAATTCAAATAACTTTCTACAATTACTGTATTTTATTTATTTTATTTCAGATTATAAAAACCGTAATTTTTTAAAATTATACATTGAGAAATTTATGACTAAGCAATTAGTTCAAATAATCAAATTTTATCTAGAAAATCCACGATCAATTGTGTTAACGCAAAGAGCTTACACTCGTCATTTTGGTATCAAAAAACCCCCATATAAACACACAATACTCAATTTAGTCCGGCAGTTTCAAATTCAAGAGTTTGTGAGTGCTGGGAGTTACCACGTGCTGGGAAGCTACGTTCAGGGAGGTCACAGGACATTATTCAGTGTGTGCGTGACTTTTGGGCCATCCTGCGTATGAAAATTTATCCAAGATTAGTTTTAATTTTGTGATCCTTGAAACTATGCTATTTTATACCACCTTTTATGATGCTTTCATTAAAATTTGCCCTACAATATCCCTTAGAGATAGTTCTATTTTTTTTAACTATAAGCTATATTTTATTGTTGATTGAATGTATTATGTGTTAACATAAGTTGTGTTCGTGTTTCCCAATTTAAAAATGAGCACCAAAAGTAAAACATAATGGTATATGTTATACTTCATTCGAAAGAAAATATTCTGCTCTACAATAAATTGTGTTTGTTTTTACGTTACATACATTATTTTATTTGATTACAAGCCTTCAAAATGGAATGTCAAGTAGACGAAAGTTAGCATTTTCGACACCTCCTTCTGTTCGCGTTTAACCGAGGGAATAAAGCTGCTCGCGATATTTGCGAAGTGTACGGTAAAGATGCTATGAATGAAAGGACAGCTCGACGATAGTTTTTGCGTTTCAAATACGGTAATTTCGGACTGAAAGACATGGAGCGTTCCGGACGACCAGTGGACTTCGATGAGGACCGCTTAAACTATATTATTCATGAAGATCCCCTTATTCATAGAATCTTCACAGTACACTTCGCAAATATCGCGAGCATTTTTGGCAGCTTTATTCCCTCGATTGAACGCGAACAGAAGGAAGTGTAGAAAATGCTCACTTTCGTCTACTTGACATTCCATTTTGAAGGCTTGTAATCAAATAAAATTATTAATGTAACGTAAAAGCAAATACAATACCTTATAGAGCAGAAAATTTTCTTTCGAATGACGTATAACATTTACCATTTTGTTTTACTTTTGGTGCTCATTTTTAAATTGAAAAAAAACGGACACAACTTATGTTAACACTTAATATTTAATTGTAATGGATTTCTTTACGTTGTGTTTTCCACTGTATCATGTATTATTTTTTTTATTTATTATACGTATGCTGAATATCAATAGCGTACAATAATAAATTTGGTCAAAAGGGACTAAATTAATGAACAGATTTTAAAAGAAGGTAAAATGAGAGTTATAATAAACTCGCTAGATTGTAATGTAACCAACAGAAGTATAATACAGTGCAAATACTTAAATGTCAAACGGTTTGATATAGTCGTTCTTGTTAAAGATGAAGAGAAAATGGCTCAGTTCTGAAATGAAAGCGACTAAACCTCCGAGAGCATTTACTTCTAATAAATTAGTTCTGATGTTTGAGCACATTTCTGAATTATAAATTATTGACTCACAATGAATACAGCGTGATGATATATGTGTGGTTATATAGATCGAGAAGTTACTAGAAATTGTTTTGAAAAACCTTAATAAGAACTAGAATTGAATCTCAGTTCGTGACAACTTGATTTTTAAGCGCCCAGGTGCACCGCACACATTACTCATGAAGTAAAGCGGGCCCTGACCTCCCCACGACACATTTTCAAGTTGACCCGACTGTCCGTATAACCTCCGAATGGGAATTAAAATAGAAACAAATGTACATTTCGGTCTGTAGTGATGAAACGTGGTGATTCACAGGCCGGGCCCGCCATTCTAATTTTTCAATTCCTTGTGACAGGTAAGGGCAGACGGGCGACGGTAGAAATTGCCGGGAAAGCAACAAGACCATAGATAAGTGCCTTCCAAACTTTTATGGCGTCAGTTTGACAATACCCTTTGAGAAAGAGGGTTTTTTCACGTTACTCAATAATACAATAGACTATCCCACGATATTGATATGATTTTTTTTATTTATTTGTGTCATACCTTTCAACATATTCCAATTGGATGTGTTGAAAACTTTGACCGAGAGACAATATTGTCTTCAGCCTCTTTGTGGAGTCTTCGGGCTTAAAATAACTTGATTAGGCACATAACTCAAGGTTCGCTATTGCACAATTTGGCAATCTTACCTCGCACATGAAAAAACAACAACATTAGCACACACTAAGCGCTTGTGAGTTTTGTTGTTGGGGCTTTTTTTCGGGTACCATCGGGAATCGAACCTGAAACCCACAAGTGGAAGTCAAGCGTCTCACCAACTAGACTACGAAAGTCACCATCGTGTTTAATTGTCAACAATTTTATTGATGGAAGTGCAAACTGTTGCTCTGCAACAAATACACAGTCTTGACTATTCGAACACAAAGTTCCGATGACAAAGAGATCATAGTTCCAAGACGATCGGCAGGTTTAATATACTTCATTATTTTGTTATGCAATTTTATATAGCGCTGTTTCTGTGATGCGTAATAGCGCTATAAGATTTTTTGATAAGCAAACATATGAACTATAGAAAATCATAAATTTAGTTTTAAAATCGTCTAAGTAAAAACCATTCCAGAAGTGAATCCGTCAGGAATTGAACCTGGTGCGCCCGCTTACTTAACATCAATGATAACCGTTAGACAACGGTCGCGGATAAAGTAAAAAACAGTATAAATTACATTCATCCGTTTTATTGACATAAGTATTCTTGAATGTTTCAATAAGTTGACTGACGGTAATGTTTTCATCGCCATTTATTTACTGAAAAGCGCTTAACGCCTGTAATCTCATACCCTTCGATATTCTTTGAAAATTTTGAATTTCTGTAATGATCGTTTAGTTGGCTGCGGCACCCCCATCACTGCATCACACACTTTGGGAATCATGAACAAAAAGGACAGAGATAAAAAGGCACAACCACAGATAATACCAAAAAGTATAATATGATTAAGTGTGGTCTATGGTTTTGTTTCCACCAATTTATTTTTGTTTTTAAAATGGCGTCGCTCTTTATTTTATGATATGAAAGATTTATGTTTTTCAACGGTCTACTCGTATTTATTTAGCAATTCGATAAATTATATGAATTACCTCGAACTTTAAGAAAATTAATATTTCACAAAACGATTTTTTGACTAATTCTAAAAAATGTTTAATATCCATTTACGTCGTGTAGCTCATGACTGAGCATCGTGACTTCCATGATAGCCTCTGACGACTCCTCTCCATCCATCCCTGCACTCCGCGGCTCAAAGGATAGTTGTTAAGGGTAGTCCAGTTGTAACTCTCACTTGGTCAGTCCAACACATTGGGATAATAGTATTCCACAAGGGTGTGGGCTGAAAAACATCTGGTGTCCCCGTGGCTGGGTTCGCCCTATATTGGTGGGGTGTATCTTGGCCGAGGGGATGCTATTAGATGAGCCCAGACCTTTTGATAGCTTCTGTATTTAATGTATTATCTGCAATTTATGTGTTTTAGAAGTGTTATTTAAATATAATCTGTACATACTATGTTGCGATCAATAAACCTATTATTTATTTATTTATTTTATTTATTCGGGTATTCAGGATACCTATGCCTTCGGGCATATTTTTTCTTTCAAAAAGAAAAGAAACAAAACACGTCTAGACAAAATAAACATTCGTTTACTCAATCATCTCACTTTAGGTGTGCCATCGGATCCAGTAAACCGGTGTAGACGGTGAGTTTTCTGGTGTGCAGCCACTCACTCACTTAATTGGAGAATAAAATAGGTAGAAAGAAACTATAAAAAACACCACAGCTGAGCTTCGGTTCAGCAACGACGATTGTTCTTTTTATTATTGTTATTCTTATTATCATCAAAAAAAATATTATTGTTATTATTTATATTTTTATTATTATGTGTGGTATATTGTGGGATGAATGTTTTGGTCTGTCTGGAGTGATGAAGTGTGAGGAGTTTGATTTCGCGTGATGTATACATATGTATTTGAGTGTCACTGTTTGTCAGGTTGATGAGAATGTGCAACGGGGTTTTTTTTATATAATTAAAAATCGGAAAGAAGTATCGATTTATTGTTTCATGGTATATGTCCTCAGTGAGATACAGGCAAAATCCTAGTTTACTGGGGACACAACAAATGAAAGGCAACAAACTCAGATCCATTAAAATTGTGTATACAAATTAAATGACCTGTTGTTTTTTCACAAATGGTTTATATCTCTTGTCATGTGTACAACAAATAAATAAATAAAATTAATATATTATTTTTGTTATTATTATTATTGTTATTATTATTTTTATTGTTGTTATTATTATTATTGTTATTATTATTGTTATTATTATTATTATTATTATTTTATTATTATTATTATTCTTTAATTATTATTATTATTATTTAATTATTATTATTCTTTAATTTTTATTATAATTATTATTATTAAAAATTTTATTATTATTATTATTGTTATTATTATTATTATTATTATTATTGTTATTATTATTATTATTATTATTATTATTATTATTATTACTATTACTAGTATTATTATTATTATAATTTCATTATTATTATTATGATTATTATTTTTATTATTAGTATTATTATTATTATTATTATTATTATTATTATTACTATTATTATTATTATTATTATTGTTTAATTATTATTATTATTATTTTTATAATTATTATTATAATTATTATTATTATTCATAATAAAAATAATATTATTATTATCATTATTATTATTATTACTATTATTATTATTATATTTACTATTAATATTCATACTATCCCTATAATTATTTTTAAAATTGTTATCATTATTTTTATAATAATTATTATTATTTATTACTATTAATATTATAATTATTATTATTATTATTATTATTAATATTACTATTATTATTATTATTATTTTTTGTTTTATTATTATAATAATGATTATAATAATATTATAATAATTATTATTTAATTATTATTATTATTTTTATAATAATTATTATTTTTATTATTATTAATAATAATCATATTATTATTATTAATAACAATTAAAATAATATTATTATTATCATTATTATTATTATTATTATTATATTTACTATTAATATTCATAGTATCCCTATAATTATTTTTAAAATTGTTATCATTATTTTTATAATAATACTTATAATTCTGGATTTGATTTCAACTTGAGTACTTTCAGTTATTCCAAAATACGTTGAAATTCAGTATATAACATATATATCTATATTATATCTAGGCGTAATAAGTTTGACATAAAACAGCTTCTCACATTTTTAATATTCTTGAAGCGTTTTGTCCGTGATTTTGAATAATGCTACGTCAGTCTGTTACTTTAAATAATTGTTTCAAATGAAAGTGCAAAACAGAATGAAACCCACAATATCACTTTCGGGTTCCCGCGCCGACACCATTAAATCAGAGAGCCAACAGCGGAAATAAAAGCACTCCTGTCTGAAAAGACCCTGGGCGTCCCCCCTCGATCCTCGGCCGTGAAGGGAATCTTCATAAAACAACGAATTGAACTATATGGACGAACACGGAAAACCCCCAGAATATATTTTTGTTTTGAATAAATATTTAAGATTTCTCACAAACCTATGTTTGAAATAATTTTTTTTACATACCAACACTCTATTTTCCTACCACAATAGGCAGAGAGTACAGAGCGCCAGATTTTCCCTTCTCGATACATATTTTTCCACTATTCTCTGTCCATGCATCTTGTCATACAACTCCCAACGATTTCTCTGACCTTCTTCGTTACGTTTCCTTCTTTCAAAATATCATTAATTCAATTCTATCAAACATTCGTTGATCTTGTAATTTGTTTCAACAAACACTGTTTATTCGACTTAATGTTACATTTTTGCCTATTTTGCCATATGGGGTGTTTGACACAACAGGTTTGGATCTGAAATGCATAAAACGCGCCCAATTGACGTGCCAACGTAACAATGAAATACAGCTTTCACTTTCCCGTCTCGGTGCGTACCGTGAAGGACGCATCCAGACTGAATTCACCCCGCATCGGGGGGGTGCCGCCTACCACCTAACCACCTCAGTCGGGGGGTGCAGGATTGCAGACAGAGGGGATGAGGGTTGCAGCCACGGTCGTTCAAGGTTAAGGTCGTCACAGGCGGAAACGCACGAAAATAGCCCGATCGGCTGGGGCGGCTGAGGGGGTGTACCGCCGTAGTGGGGTGGGTGGCAAATTGTCCCCCCCCCACGCCGACACACGCATTGACTGCGCTCAGTAACACACCTACCGAGGTAGGGTGGATATTCTGTCCTGTTTCGGAAGCAAAGGAACTCATTATTTTCAATCTCGCATGTTAGAGTCGAGTTGTTTGTGAACTTAAAAAAAAAACACTTTGTGAATGTTTTTTTAAAAAAATAAAGTGGCATTATTATTTTAACTTTAAAGTCATTGCATCCAATCAGCAAGGTTTTATCAAAATTATTTTCGGTATACATGACCGTGTCGTAAATGTTGTAAATAAATATATACCCATCCCTCAATTAATGCGGTAAATACATTCCAAAAAAAATCGTCTAAATCAAAACCACGCAATTTGAAACAGATTCTTAACACATCGATCAATAAGTCCCGGGACTAACTACTAAAACAACATTTGTTTGCCAAAATTCTTCTTTATTCATCAACATAGTCTCCTTCAAGAGCGATACATTCATTCTAACGCTTTCCTAACTTTTCTATGCCAGATGTGTAGAACGATTTATCTTTCGTTTCAAAATAGGCGTTAGTTTCGGCAATCACTTCTTCATTGGAGCCAAATATATTTCCCTTGAGCATCTTTTTGAGGTCTGCGAACAGCTAATAGTCGCTGGGGGCTGTTATATAAAATGGAAGATACGTTCCATAATATCGAAATTCATGTTAATTGAGATAATAAATTGATCAATAAGTCCCGGAATTAACCAACAGATGGCGCCTCTAATAACAAATCCATACCATTCTCAGTTCAAACTCGGCAATGGCTTGAACAGTGTTATCCGGGCTCTGCTCCGTCGAAAACAACCATTTGTCGGTGTTATGCTGATTTCAATCGCGATCGTACAGACACAAATGATGCTGAACGCTCAGGTCGTCCAAATGAGGATGTTACACCAAATTCTATCCATCCACAAAATTATTCCTCCTCTTCCACTGCTGTCATACATGCTCTTCTGTTTCTCACACTTCTTGCCTTTCCCTCAATTAAAATTTCTCCCACTATATCCTTTCACTCATACATCTTTCTATTTATTTCTTGTTCTCCGTTAATTTTAAACATGGAAATATTTAATTCAATAAATAAATAATCTATGAGTGTAGATACTCGTAACGTACATAACATAACATTTAATATAAATAGGCCAAAACCCGTACGACGGTTGTCGTCAAAGAAAGAATACGAGAATTGAATTTTGAATACAAGAGAGCGAGAGAGGAATACTTGGATTCTCTGCGAAAGTAATTCGAAATTTGAATCTCGGTGGGTTCGTGATAAATGAACAGATCGAAACTAAATAGCTAGCTAATAATTTTTGAACCGGTGTAAAAGGGGACGATTTATAAATGATATTTATAAACAAATTTTACATTTATAAATATATATTTTAATAAATGTAGAATTTGTTTTACTTCCGTGAATATTTCACGGGCTGCAACTAGTCATCATAGTATAAATAGGCCAAAACCCATACGATGGTTGTCGTCGAAGAAAGAATACGAGAATTGAATTTTGAATACAAGAGAGCGAGAGAGGAATACTTGGATTCTCTCCGAAAGTAATTCGAAATTTGAATCTCGGTGGGTCCGTGATACTTAACGAATTTTAAATACCTAGCTAACAATTTTTGAACCGGTGTAAAAGGGGACGATGTATAAATGATATAACGAGTATAAACAAATTTTACATTTATGAATATATATTTTCATAAATGTAGAATTTGTTTTACTTCCGTGAATATTTCACGGGCTGCAACTAGTAACATATATGCATGAAACGTTTTATTAAAGGCTATATACATGTATAATGTTTCAACGTCATTTGGCAGTAAACTTGCACGATAGTAAATTGTCTGATCAAGTTTTGAATAAACACATTCTAACTTTGTGAAGTTGAAAAACAGAACTTTACTTCGTGCTTTGTAGTTTTCAAGTTTGACATTTTTCCTTAACTTTTGCTACATAATCAATTCTTTAAAATATGCGAATCGTAGATAGATTATTAGAACGAACATACATATGCTAGTTTATTCATAGATTAAACGAACGTTTATACATCGTTTATACTCGTATAATAGATAACTTATGTACGAATTTATACATTGATTATATGAACGTGTATGATTTAGACATATTATAGTTTATAGATAAATTTTATGAACATTTATAGATAGTTTATAGAAAGATTAAATGGACTTTTAAACATAGATTATATGAACGTGTATAGTTTAGACATTATTTGAACATAATGAACGTTTATACAGTATTTAAAGATAGATTATATGCACCTTTATACATAGACTATATAAATAAATAAATAAATAAATAATAGGTTTATTGATAGCAACATAGTATGTACAGATTATATTTGAATAACACTTCTAAAACACATAAATTGCAGATAATACATTAAATACAGAAGCTATCAAAAGGTCTGGGCTCATCTAATAGCATCCCCTCGGCCAAGATACACCCCACCAATATAGGGTGAACCCAGCCACGGGGACACCAGATGTTTTTCAGCCCACACCCTTGGACACGTAGAACAAGAATATATAAAAAAAATAAACACAGAAAATAAATAGATGACAAAAAAATACATTCAAGAGAGAAGACACTTAAAGGTTCGGGCTCATCCCACAAACATTCCCCCGGCCGAGATACACCCCACCAATGTAGAGCGAGCCCGACCGCAAAGGCATCAGGGGGCTTCCATCCCACACCCCCGCATATCTAGATTAAAGAAGAATAGAAATAAAAAAAACGTACGGCAGAAAACAAAATAAAAAGTAAACCCACATATACCACCTCAGGTTAACTTTCAGCGAGAACGAGAAAAAAAAAAGAGAAAAAAAAGCCTCAAAGGAGTCCAAATTTTACATAATGACAGATGGGAAGTAAGATAGTTGAGACACCATTGAAATAGTTAGGCAGTAATACATTGAAATACGAGTAGATAAGCAGTTTTAAAAGAATTAATGAGGAAATATGAACGTTTATGGTTTAGCCATAGTTTATTCATAGATTATATGAACGTTTATACATAGTTTATGTAATATATAGATTATACGGACTTTTAAGTCCGTATAATCTATATATTATCTAGATTATATAAACGTTTATAGTTCAGACATTGTTTAAATATAGATAATATAAACGTTTCTACGTAGTTTATAGGTAGATTATACGGACGTTTATACATTTATTATATGATTGTTTATAGTTTAGCCCAGTGCTCCGCAACCGGTGTGCCGTGGCACACTGGTGTGCCGTGAGCCGGATACAGGTGTGCCGCGGTCAAATTCAATGTACGAGTATTTGACATTTTACAATTTTTCATTATGTATTTAATACACAATAACTGGTGCCAACTGTTGAAAACTGCGTAGTGTGCTTTGTACACACCATGGCCGCACCAAATTAGTCATAGACAAAGAAAAATGACCCTTATGCGCGTCGCTGAAGACTCATGCCTAATTTAATACCTATATATTTTAGCTTTTGGTGTGCCGCGGAATTCTAGGAAGAATTTTGGTGTGTCGTAGGTGAGAAAAGGTTGCAGAGCACTGGTTTAGACCATAGATTCCCAAACTTATTTGAATCGACGCCTTTGCATTGAAAACGATGAAGACCCCACTCGTTTGCTACTCCACACAGAAGTACGTTGGCTGTCAAAGGGTTCATGTTTAAATCGATTTTATAATCTCTTCGATTCAGTTGTAGAGTTTTTTCAAAATAAAGATAACTCTTTACGAGAAAATTTAATGCAGTTTAAATGTGACATAGCCTATTTAACTGATTTATATAGCAAATTTGATGAAACTACTTTACAACTGCAGGAAGATGAGCTAAATTTAATTAAAACGAAGGCTGTAATATCTGCGTTTGTATCGAAACTAGTCCTGTACAAACGTTATTTAGGACGCAAAGAATTTAGTCAATTCCCGAATCTTTCCTCGGTAGAAAAACTGGATGACGAAATTCTTATTTATTGTCAACATTTGGAAACACTTCATATCGATTTTAAAAATCGATTTAAAGATATTCTCGAAATGAAAATTTCCGATTGGGTTTTAGACCCTTTCTCATATACTGAAGAAGCAGAATTGAAATTATAAGAAAAAAATTTAGAGAATCGGTCGTTAAGGAAGAGATGATGATAGTTGTTGGTAAATAAATAAACTCGTTAAATCGCAATGCGGAAAGAGAGAGTGTTTATTTTTATAGTAACGTAGGTATTTATATCTTTTTGGAATGTTCGCGAGAGTGCGCTCGCGATATGCTTACGTCTCGCTTCTGTGAATGCAGAAAACGGTTATTGTCGTATGTAGGTATTCATCTAAATACGGAACTGGTGAGATAGCCGTGGTGCGTTCTCTCTCTCTCTGGCGTGAGGTGCGGTCGCTCGGCCGGCGTCAATGGCCGGCATGTGACCTTCGGGCTGTTTACTATAATTTATCGAGGAATCCGAAGGTCGTTTCATCGGTCATTGACCGTATATATGCGACAATATTCGGAGACGACAATCGAAGAATTAAAATTTAAAAACGGGTGTCGAGAGTTTTGGTTACAAAACCAAATACCCAAACTTTATCCGGGACCATGGGTTGTAGCACGAAGATTTTTGATTCCACTTCCGTCGTCCTATTTAGTTGAACGTGGATTTAGTGCAGTCATAAGTCTTTTAACTAAAATAATAGATGTCCGGGGAGATTTAACGATGCAATTGACAAAAATAGAGCCTAATATTGACAAATTTAGAACAACAACAGGTTCATCCTTCTCAATAAATGTTAATATTGATTTTTCTTCTTTGTTTGAAATTAGTTAGAGTTAAAATAATTTATTTTTTTTTGTTTTATTTTATTAAATAACTTTATAAATTCAATTCAAAATTATTTTATTTCCAAACTTCCTGTGTGAAATTATAAACATGCACACGTTACATGAATATATTGGTGAATATAAAAAAAATACACATAGATACGCTTACTATTTACTATTATCTGAAATCGAGATACAGTTTTCCAAAGGTGGGCGATGAAAAATATTGACGTTGAAAAATGAGCGTCGAGTCAAATAAGTTTGGGAATCTATGGTTTAGACTAAGTGTATGCATATATTACATGAACGTTTATAGATGTTATGTTAAGTTTAAATATTGTTTATACATAGATTAAATGAACATAAGACATTGTTTACATATAGATTATATGGACGTTGACACATATATTATATGAATGTTTATGGTTTAGACATAGTTAATACACAAATTATATGAACGTTTATAGACATACATATCAATATCTTGATCAAAAAGTTTTAGGACCGGCCACCGTGTGGCGCTGTCAGTCACCCGATTGGAATTCTTTTTTTTTTTTTAGGTTACCACATCTATCATTGATACTTTCCTCCAAATTTCAGCGTCATAGCTTGACATTTGTAAAAGTTACGCTGTACTGAGTACATCTACCTTTGTGCGTGTTTTCGATTTTTTACAAGTTTGAAAATGGCATCAACTGTGCATCAACGAGTTTGCATTAAATTTTGTGTGAAAAACGGATTTAATGGTCCGCAGACCTTGGAAATGTTGAAGTGTTTTTCAGTGGCACAAACGCTTCAGAAGTGGTCGTGAGTCGGTCGAGGATGATGAACGCAGTGGCAGCCGAAAACCGATGAAAACATCGATAAAATCAAAAAAATGTTCGCTGAAAACCGTAAATTGACCATCAGAGAGTTGGCAGAGGACTTGAACATGATAGATGTGGTAACCTAACAAAAAAAAAAATTCCAATCGGGTGACTGACAGCGCCACATGGTGGCCGGTCCTAAAACTGTTTGATCAAGGTAGTATGAACATCTATGGTTTAGACAGTGTATACACAGAAACGTTCATACATAGATAATAAGATAATATGAACATTTATGGCAAACACATAGTTTATGATATACATGGATAATATGAACTTTTATACAGAAATAGGTTCTTATACGATTTGTTTTGTTTAAAAAAATATCGAATATGCATGGCTTAATCCTCTATGTGCGAGTACATAAATATTAAACCGGTAAAATTTATATTTGGTAGTTATATCCCCTCTCTTTAAATTCATACCATGGTAAAATCAATCCATACAGATAACTATCAAATATCTTGAAACGAGATGCTAGTTGGATCAATGTGTATACACGAGGCCTATCATAACTTATGGAATAGAGTCCAGAGCAGATACAAAGCATAAAAGTATCCTCAGAAGTTATGAAACGAAGATCCTCAGAATAACTGCAGCCAAAACATTTTGAAGTATTGTTAAAAAAATCTATATCGGTGAAGTAGAGAACGTTGTGGGATGGGGTAGAAGCTGCAAAAGACACTGACGAGATCACGCGAAAATAATGGATAATAGAAGGATTCTTAACGTGGTAATACATGGTTTAAGCGGTCCTCATCGAAGTCTACTGGTCGTCCGGAACGCTCCATGTCTTTCAGGTCGAAATTACCGTCTTTGAAACGCAAATATCATCGACGAGCTGTCCTTTCATTCATAGCATCTTCACCGTACACTTTGCAAATATCGCGAGCAGCTTTGGCAGCTTTATTCCTTCGATTGAACGCGAACAGAAGGAGGTTTAGCGGATGTCCTTGTTGGACGTGCTGATGATTTTGATTGTTTGGTATTTAAAATAAAATACGTCGATTAGCAATGCGGAAAGTGAGAGTGAATAATCAATGAATAGTAAACAGTGATAAATGGTCAAATGATTAATAATTCTTTATTTATCGGTAAGTAGGTATTTATACATATTCAGAACGGGGCGCGTGAGTGCGCCCTCAATATATTTTTATGTCACTCCTGTGCGTGCAGAGATGGTCGCAGACGTCGCGAATAATATTGTGGGTAGATAATTTGTTGGCGAAAACGGCGAGACAGCGCGATGCGTTCTCTTTCTACTGTGGAATGTATCGTAAATAGTATTTGCGGGTAAACAATATTAATGTTCTGGTATGCGACCTTTGGACATATCCGAAGGTCGTTTCGTCGGTCGTTGACCGTGCGTGTTGACAATATTCAGGGACGACCGTAGTTCCTACAGAGGTATCAAAAATCCTGACTTTCGTCTACTTGACAATTCATTTTGAAGGCTTGTAATCAAATAAAACAATATATGTAATGTAAAAGCAAACACAATATCTTGTAGAGCAGAAAATTTTCTTTTGAATGACGTATAACATTTACTATTTTGTTTTACTTTTGTTGCTCATTTTTAAATTTGAAAAAAAAACGGACACAACTTAAGTTAACACCTAATATATATTACATAAACTACGTATAAATGTTGATATAATCTATGAATAAAGTATGTCTGACTGACAAGATCACGTGGAAAGGATGGATAATACAAGGATTCTCAACGTGGTAATACATGGAATACCTTCTGACAGTTGTCCTCCAAAAAGATGGAAGGATAGCTGGGAGTCAACATCTCAAGAGACAGACCTGATGATAATAGACCACTCATCTAATTTAAGATAGAGAAGAAAAAATTATAATGTATAAAAAAATATTGTTTCAGTAATGTTGGCAACCTCTAAAATAATATCTAAGAATTTAATGAAAAGTCTATTTATGTTTATCTTAGGTAAATGTTTTACCTTAGAGTTTACTCAAAAATTTATTTCAAAGCTGTGTTTTTTTTTTCATTTAGTATATCACAAAAAATATATTTCGTGGAAAATACACAAAAAGGCTTTTATAGTGTTTTAAGTTTTGTTGGAGTAGCAAATTGAATTCTAGAAAAACGCCCACGATATGTCTGTCTGAAGCGAAGTTGGAATTATGATAAAATACGTTATATGTTATTTTCCCTTAAGACAGGGGCTGATTTTCATAAAAAGGTTCATAGACCAGTTTCAGTACAAGAGGATGATTCCATGATATTACAGCTTTTCAGATAAAAAAAGAAAAAAAAGTCATATCTGCATATGAAAGATTATTTTAAAATTGATTTAGAAGTTCTCCAAATAAAAAGAAGAAAAGAGATGTAGTGGAAGAAAATAATAATCAAAAAACACGTTTTTAAACATATTTGTAAATCTTCATAACAATGTATTGGACTACGTTTTAGTTAAGGCGTTATTTGTAAATCCTCAAAACAATTCATTGGACTAAATATTAGTTTAGTCGTTCTTTTTAAATCCTCAAAACTATTAATTGGACTACATATTAGTTTAGTCGTTATTTGTAAATCCTCAAAATAATTAATTGGACTACATATTAGTTTAGTCGTCACTTGTAAATCCTCAAAACAATTAATTGGACTACGTATTCGTTTAGTCATTATTTGTAAATCCTCAAAACAATTAATTGGACTACATATTAGTTTAGGCGTTATTTGTAAATCCTCAAAACAATTAATTGTACTACATATTAGTTTACTCGTTATTTGTAAATCTTCAAAACAATTAATTGGACTACATATTAGTTTAGGCGTTACTTTTAAATCCTCAAAACAATTAATTGGACTACGTATTAGTTTAGTTGTTATTTGTAAATATTCAAAACAATTAATTGGACTACATATTAGTTTAGGCGTTACTTTTAAATCCTCAAAACAATTAATTGGACTACGTATTAGTTTAGTTGTTATTTGTAAATATTCAAAACAATTAATTGGACTACATATTAGTTAAGGCGTTATTTGCAAATCTTCAAAACAATTAATTGGACTACATATTAGTTTTGTCGTTATTTGTAAATACTCAAAACAATTAATTGTACTGCATATTCGTTTAGTCGTTATTTGTTAATCCTCAAAACAATTCATTGGACTACATATTAGTTTTGTCGTTATTTGTAAATACTCAAAACAATTCATTGTACTGCATATTCGTTAAGTCGTTATTTGTTTGTCCTCAAAACAATTCATTGGACTACATATTAGTTTTGTCGTTATTTGTGAATACTCAAAACAATTCATTGTACTGCATATTCGTTTAGTCGTTATTTGTTAATCCTCAAAACAATTCATTGGAGTACATATTAGTTTTGTCGTTATTTGTAAATACTCAAAACAATTCATTGTACTGCATATTCGTTTAGTCGTTATTTGTTAATTCTCAAAACAATTCGTTGGACTACATATTACTTTAGTCGTTATTTTATTCAAAAGTTTTACGAGTAAATGTTTTGATTGAAAATTTAAAAAACGCTTTTAATTTTTGATACGCTTTTAATTTTTGATACAAGATAAATTTATATCAGCGCCACCAGATTCATCCTTCTCATTAGGATTTTCTTAAGATAAATTGATATCAGCGCCACCAGATATCCTTCTCATTAGGATTTTCTTAAGACAAATTGATATCAGCGCAGCAGATTCATCCTTCTCATTAGGATTTTCTTAAAACAAATTGATATCAGCGCCACCAGATATCCTTCTCATTAGGATTTTCATAAGATAAATTGATATCAGCGCACCAGATTCATCCTTCTCATTAGGATTTTCATAAGATAAATTGATATCAGCGCACCAGATTCATCCTTCTCATTAGGATTTTCTTAAGACAAATTGATGTCAGCGCACCAGATTCATCCTTCTCATTAGGATTTTCTTAAGATAAATTGATATCAGCGCACCAGATTCATCCTTCTCATTAGGATTTTCTTAAGACAAATTGATATCAGCGCCACCAGATCATCCTTCTCATTAGGATTTTCTTAAGACAAATTTATATCAGCGTACCAGATTCATCCTTCTCATTAGGATTTTCTTAAGACAAATTGATATCAGTGCACCAGATTCATCCTTCTCATTAGGATTTTCTTGAAATAAATTGATATTAGCGCACAAGATCCATCCTTCTCATTAGGATTTTCTTAAGACAAATTGATATCAGAGCCACCAGATTCATCCTTCTCATTAGGATTTTCTTAAGACAAATTGATATCAGAGCCACCAGATCATCCTTCTCATTAGGATTTTCATAAGATAAATTGATATCAGCGCACCAGATTCATCCTTCTCATTAGGATTTTCTTAAGATAAATTGATATCAGCGCACCAGATTCATCCTTCTCATTAGGATTTTCTTAAGATAAATTGATATCAGCGCACCAGATTCATCCTTCTGTTTGTTGAAATTTTAAAAAACAATGTTTTGATTGAAAATTTAAAAAACGCTTTTAATTTTTGATACGCTTTTAATTTTTGATACAAGATAAATTGATATCAGCGCCACCAGATTCATCCTTATCATTAGGATTTTCTTAAGATAAATTGATATCAGCGCACCAGATTCATCCTTCTCATTAGGATTTTCTTAAGATAAATTGATATCAGCGCACCAGATTCATCCTTCTCATTAGGATTTTCTTAAGACACATTGATATCTGCGCCACCAGATCATCCTTCCCATTAGGATTTTCTTAAGACACATTGATATCAGCGCACCAGATTCATCCTTCACATTAATATTTTCTTAAGACAAATTGATATCAGCGCACCTGATTCATCTTCTCAATAGGATTATTCTAATATTATTCATAATTTTTATAATAATATAATTCCTTTGTTATCTCAATTTTCTCTGTGTAACGCGAATGTTACTATGATTGATTTCAAAAATAATTTTTAAATTTTAAGCTGAAGGTTCTTTCTTTACTATGTTGTAGGAAGAAGGTAGAAATAGGGTTACATATAATAACGCAAATTTGTCACTGTATATCTCTGTTTGTTCGCTTAAAGAAGTTACATTTCCAGGGTGGCCATGGAGTTTTTTTTTTTGGCGGAAAGGGAGCAGTAGACCAAATTATTTTGAGAACTTCTGGTGTATACAATGGCCGCAGCCACCACCATTTATAAATTTGTTTTGTCATGTTTCAATTTATCAATACAGGTGGCCCTCCACTTTCGCACATAATTGGTTCCTGAAAATGTGTGCGAATGTTGAATGTTTGAAAGTAGATGGATGTAAAAAACATAAAAAAATATATTTTTATATATATATTTATCAATAATAATATTTATTTATCAATATACATAATTAAGTAAACGAGGCGTGTTTAAGTGCTTTCAGGTGTTTTCTTTATAAACTTGTCAAGAGTTAGTTGAATACCACCTTTTTTTTCTTTTCTTGATAAAGAGTTCTATACCATGCTGTGTCTTTCTCAATCGCCCTACGTACTATTGAGATATACGTTCTCCATTGGGATCACATTCTTCCATGATAGTCAAAAAATTGTCAAGATGCATGAAGGATTCATTCATATTTTGACTGTCAAAGTCTTGACGATTTTATCAGCTTCTTCTTCCTCACTTCCATTGTGTATTTCATTTAACTCTTGTTGCTCAATTAAGTATTCATTTGACAGAGGTACTGAGTGAGATTCAATCAACTCATTAACATCTTCGTTGTTGACGTCCAAGTTTATTTCATTCATTAGGCTAACTATTTCATCTGTGATAGTTTCCGAAGTTTCTTTAGAATTTATAAAATCACTCATCATTTGTGGGCATAATTGTTTCCAGCAACCTTCCATTGTTGACTCTTTTATTTCAGCCCACGATTCTCCAATATTGTATATAGCGTTCCATATATTATAGTTCTTCCAAAAAAGTGGGAGCGACTGCATGGAAGCGAACAATTTTTGCATTATCGACAAAAATCTTTAAAAAATTGAATTTTAAAAAATGTGCGAAATAGCGAATTGTGCGAAAGTAGAATGTGCAAAAGTCGAGGGCCGCCTGTAATAGTGAGTTAGACGCCCTTAAGAAGAGTATTTTCTTTAAACGATTTTTCTTTTGATATTATTATTTGAAGATGACTTACAATAAAAAGAAGTATTACTTTAAGACTCGTTAAAATTTAAGACTATTCAATAATTTGATTTTTCTTGTACTATGCATTATGTTTCCCATAAAAGTGTTAATCTTAAATCAAATGTAAAATTAAATAATTCCGGCCCAAGATCATACTACCCTTGTGCGGCTACCTTAACTGTCCGCCCACCCTGGGACCGGTCCCAGCCCCGATAACGATAATCGGGCAGCAGGGCCAACCTGACACCTCTCTACCACACACCCTTCCCTTCCAGTGAATGCACGCTTCTTCATCTCTCCTCCGCAGTCTAGACACCAACCTCTAAGCCTCCAAGAGTCTATATATAGCCTCTTGGCCTATGATTCTAAATATTTTAGTAAAATACTATGGACCAATGAAATAGACTTATTATGCGTATGGGATTATTAATTTAAGAGTGAACACTTGAAATAATATAGTATTAATAGATAAATTCTTTTATTTTACCAAATCATTATTTGATATTTTTCATAACATGTATATATACGTTATAGCCTATAAACCAATGGTTCTTAGTCAATAGTACTATGAATCATGCCAGCGATACTCCTGAGTACCTTCATTTCGCTGGTTCGAAGGAGATTTTTGGTTCTGACAGTGTCGGCTCTGGACTCTATGCTGTATGTCATTATGGGGCGGACACAGATCTTGTACATCCTCACCTTGCTTTGGATGTTCATATACTTGTTTATCCAGATAGTGTTCTTTAAACATCCGGAAATAGCTGCGGCATTTTGTGGTTGTCATTATTGCACATTATGCTAGCACCCAAGTATTTAAATTTTGTTACTTGTTCAATTGGTGTGTCATCGATCGCTTCAGTGCATTCAACTTGCTCTCTGGCTAGTTATGAATTTAGACTTGCTGATGGAGATAGACATGTTGTATTTTTGGGAAGCAGTGTGGAATCTGGCAAAACCCTTCGTGATAGAGTATGAAACACAGAAATCCGAAGGATGTACGAAGTTGAAGATATTGTCAGATGGGGACGACAGATAAGGTTATGGAACGAACATGTATCCAGAATGGAGGAACCAAGAGCCGTGAGAATGGCCAGTGACAGTATCCCCCAAACAAGCAGACGACAACCCAAAAGATGGAAAGACAGCTAGCAGTCGACATCACAAGAGGGAAACAATGATGCAGGACCATAACAGGCCAACGGGCCTAGAAAGAAGAAGAAGAAGATTATGAATCATTTACCAAATTATTAATTATACTTAACCAAATTAGTTAATAAAGTATATTATAGTGTATTTTTTCTGGCACGTCATACGGCCCAGGCCCCTCTGAGACCTAGTCTGTTGTGTGTAGTAGTGTATATCAGGATGGTGGAGTCAAAGTCGGAGTCGTGGAGTCAGTAGATTTTAAGCGGAATCATAATCAGAGTCCGAGTCGAAAGATGCTATTCTAAATCCTCAGTTAGATACAGGCAAAAGCCTAGTTTACTGGGGATACGACAAATGAAAGACATACAATGGCGTGCCGACTTCAATAAGGGTAAAGGTAGGAAAACCATTTAGACAGTCGATCGGAGCGTAGTTGTTATTGCGACAGGATTTTTTAGTACTTGGGCTTTCACGATGAATGACGAGTGGAAAGCATTTGTGTGAGCTCGTGAGTGTGGGTTTTTTCTTGTTGTTTTTGTATTTGTGTTTCTGTGTATTTTTTGTTTTAATTTTTATTTTTATTCTTATGATTGTGTGCGGTATATTGTGGGATGAATATTTTTGGTCTTTCTGGAGTGATGATGTGTGAGGAGTTGAATTTCGCAAGATGTTTCCAGTTGTAGTTGAGTGTCACTGTTTGTCAGGTTGATGAGAGCGTGTAACGGGGTTTTGTTTTTGTGTAATCAAAAATCGGAAAGAAGTATCGATTTATTTTTTCATGCTAAATATCCTCAGTGAGATACAGGCAAAAGCCTAGTTTACTGGGGATACGACAAATGAAAGGCAACAAACCCAGATCCATTAAAATTATATGTTAAAATTGAATTACCTGTTGTTTTTTCGCAAATTATATATATATTTCTTGTCATGTGTAATAATAAATAAAATAAAAAAATAAAAAATTCGCTCGAAATAAGAAAAATTGCATTTAAAAAATCTTATTGGGTACATAAATTGCATAGTGAAATTATGAATATCTACTATTTAGTACAAATAACGTTTACAATAGTATGATGAAAAATCCTCTCAGACATTATTTACACAAAATCTAAATTTAAGTGGCTACGCCAAGTAATTGAGTATAACGTATGGTTAGTAATAATATATTATATATACTAACATATCAGGGGTTAACATAAGTTGTGTCCGTTTTTTTTTCCAAATTTAAAAATGAGCACCAAAAGTAAAACAAAATGGTAAATGTTATACGTCATTGGAAAGAAAATTTTCTGCTCTACAAAATATTGTGTTTGCTTTTAAGTTACGTATATTATTTTATTTGATTACAAGCCTTCAAATTGGATTGTCAAATAGACGAAAGTGAGCATTTTCGACCCTTCCTTCTGTTCTCGTTCAATCGAGGGAATAAAGCTGCCAAAGCTGCTCGCGATATTTGCGAAGATATTGTGTTTGCTTTTACGTTACATATAATAATATAAATAGGCCAAAGCCTGTACGACGGTTGTCCCCAAAGAAAGAATACGAGAATTGAATTTTGAATACAAGAGAGCGAGAGAGAAATGCTTGGATTCTCTCCGAAAGTAATTCGAAATTTGAATCTCGGTGGGTCCGTGATACTGAATTAATTTTAAATACCTAGGTAACAATTTTTGAACCGGTGTAAAAGGGGACGACGTATAAATGATATATACTCGTACATATAAACAAATTCTACATTTATGAATATATATTTTCATAAATGTAGAATTTGTTTTACTTCCGTGAATATTTTAAGGGTTGCAACTAGTATTATTTTATTTGATTACAAGCCTTCAAAATGGAATGTCAAATAGACGAAAGTGAGCATTTTCAACACCTCCTTCTGTTCGCGTTCGAGGGAATAAAGCTGATAAAGCTGCTCGCGATATTTGCGAAGTGTACGGTGAAGATGCTATGAATGAAAGGACAGCTCGTCGATGGTTTTTGCGTTTCAAATACGGTAATTTCGACCTGAAAGACATGGAGCGTTCCGGACGACCAGTGGACTTCGACGAGGACCGCTTAAACCATATTATTCGTGAAGATCCCCTTCAAACCACCGTAGAATTGACTGAGCAGATGAATTGCAGTCACACGACTGTATACCGCCATCTTAAATCAATGGGAAAAGTCCAGAAGTTCGGCGCTTGTTTTGAGTGAAAACAAAAAAAATCAACATTCGACAATTTCTGCTGGTTTGCTCGCGCGTCGTCGAACTGCGCATGGCCACAAGCAAAGGTTCCTTTGCCGCATCATTACTGTTGACTAGTGATAAAAAAATGATGCCTTTATGTGAATATGAGGAAATGGAAAGAATGGGTGAATTGTGGTCAGCAAGCAACGCCCAGAGCGAAACGTTTGCATCCGCGCAAGACGCTGATTTGCATCTGGTGGGATTGGCAAGGCGTCATCTATTACGAGATATTTGAACGCAATCAGACAGTCAACGTGGAGCTGTACATTCTGCAAATGCAGCGGCTCAACACTGCAATTCAACAAAAAAGGCCATATCGGCAATATGGCGTTATTCCGCAACACGATAACACCCGCCCTCATATCGCCAACATTACGAAAAATGCCATTCAAACACTTGGTTGGGACTTCCTGCCGCACCCTCCATATTCTCCAAACCTCGCGCCATCGGTTTCCACCTTTTCCGATCACTTTCGAACAATTTGCGCGGCGTTTCCTTCAATAATGACGTCGAATTGCGGACATGGTTAGACGAATTCCTCGAGTCAAGACCGGATGGTTTCTATCGCACAGGCTTTGAAAAACTTGTAGAAGTTTGGCAAGAAGCTGTAAATAATGAAGGAGAATACATTATTGACTAATTTGTTGTAATTTTTTTTTGTTGTGTCCTCTTGTTCTCTTCATTAGGAAAAAAAACAGACACAACTTAGTTAACACCCAATATAATTTGAATCAAAGTCTGAGTGATACTTTTAAAATTTCTGAAGCCAGAGTTGGAGTCGGGAAATGTTATTAATTCAACCCCGACTCAAAAATATTTACTTTTTGTCAAATTTATTGCCTGCATAAACTACATTATGAAATTATGTACCATTTAGTACAAATAACGTTTGATGAGAAATTCTCATAGACATTATTTCCATAAAACGTAGTTACGCCACGTAATTGCGTATAACATATGGTTAGCAATATGTGTACTATAGTTTATTGGAGTCAGGGTTGAAGCAGGAATCTATGTTAAGTCAAACATTTAAAATGTCTGCAATCAGAATTGGAGACTCCTCCAAGAGACGACTCCAATGAAAAAAAAAATGATTTTTTAAAACTTCTTAGCTACATAAATTACATTACGAAATTATGAACAACTTGTATGTGCCATTTAGTCATCGTCGTTGCCCGGCTTCGTAGTCGAGAATCCCTTCGCCACTGCAACGTCAATATTGAACTGTTCACGTTGATCATGTAATCTTCTATGATAAAACAGCCAGATCCTAGATGCGCACTCCCTCATGCAGATGTCACAGGCATGTGGACCCTGCTGAACCGCCTGGCCATACTGACGCATGTTCGCAGCGCGCTGATTGTTTATCACATGTCTAGCCGCTGAGACGCCATCAGCCTGAGAGCATACGGCTCTCCACCTTCCATAGTCCCGAGCCACTTGCTCCCAGTCCTCAGGCGACCCGCACAAAATCAGCGACTCTCGCAGACTCTTATAGTGCTTCCTCTGCCCACCAACTCTTCGCTTATCCACTACTTCTCCTACAAGACGCGTTTTAGAAGTCTTTGGTCGCCCATGCGTATCACATGCCCGGTTCATCGCAATTTCGCCTTTACAACCATATATTTAAGTTTACATTTGGAGCGTTGCAGGGCCGAAACATTTGTGACATGACCACTCCAGTGGATCCGAAAAATTTGGCGAAGGAAACGCTGGTGGAACATTTCAAGGTTTTGAATATGCCTTCTATAGTGAACCCAAATCTCAGACCTATGGGTCTGAGATTTGGGTTCACAGGTGTGGGTTCACAGGTTCACAGGTGTGGGTCCTGGATATCCCCATACTCACATTTAGTGCTACTTTCGTTTGAGGAACCCTGTCTTTGGAAGTTTACCTTGCATCTTGTCCCCCCTACTCGAAGAAATGACGTGTAGCGTTAGGAAACAAAGTCATTGGGGTACAAAAATATATATAGTATACTCGAAAATCTGCTAAGATAACAGTCCACAATAGTATTTTAGGGCCAACTTACCCTATCCTTACCACATCCATACACCTTCTCGTACAACCTCTACGATTTCTTTGAACTTCTAAATTTTCTTTTTTCCGAATATCCTTCACTTGATACAACCATGTTTTTCTTGGTCTTCCTCCAACATGCTTTCCACTCACATCAGCACTGTATATCTGTTTTGATTATTCTTCTGCTCTTCGTTCATTCGTTATATACGCCCAAACCATCTCAACGATCTGTTGTTCATCGTATTTAACACATCAGCCTTAAGTTCACAATCAACCTATTATACATTATCACTCCATGTATTATTCTCAATCTTTTCAGCATTTATTCGGCTCTTTTCAGTATTTTTCCACATCCACGCTTCACTTTCATACGAGTGCATCAATTAACATCTAAGTAGATGTTGATACTGTCCTATTCGGGTATACATGATTTTGTGTCTCATTGACTTTGTTTCCTATCGCTACACGTACAAAAATGTATATAATTAAATAATTTTTAAGGTTTTTCAATAGATGAAGTGTAGTACCCGGCGATAAGTAATACACATCGGTCTTAAGAAAGAAACTGTCGCTTTGTAGAGCGTCGTCTCTGTCGCACGGACTGCTAGCGCATCGTGCGATAGAGACAAAGCGACAGTCTCTTTCTTAAACCCGATGTGTATGACTTACCGCCGAGTACCTATACATTTATTTATTTATTTAACACTTTTATTGCAATACAATCTGGCGGGTTTATTGCCAGGTGGCAATCTCTTCCAACCAACCAGACAAAAGTAAATGAAGCAAGTTACATGGTTGCATAAATCATTCAAATGACTATCCATCCCCACGAAATCCATAAACACATACGTGAGCACATACCCACGAACCCCACAAAGACCGACAATCACCCGAACATTATTTTTCATATAAAGTGAGATATCATCACTCAAAACGAAAGGAAGGGATGGTGGAGAGGAAAGGAAAAGAAAAATCAGGAATGAAACCCGTTATTTTACTGACTAGAAATTAAGAGTTTTTTCAGTCGCTTCTTAAAGCATGCCAAGGACGGAGCGAGTCTTATATTGGTTTGTAACTGATTCCAGAGTCTCACTGCATGGACGGTAAAGGACGACGTAAAGAAAGAGGAGCGGTGAACTGGAAAGGCCAATAGACAATCTCTGTTTGAGCGTAGCGCTAATCCATGATTGGAAAGACGCTGAAAATTTTCGGTGAAAAGAAGCTGAAAATACATCATCCGAGTCGAAAGATGCTTTTCTAAATTCACTGAAAAGAAGAAAAATTGCATTTTAAAAATATTATTGGCTACATAAATTACATTGTGAAATTATGAATATGCACTATTTAGTACAAATAACGTTTACCATAGTATGATAAAGAATCCTCGTATACATTATTTCTACAAAATCTAAATTTAAGACAGTTATATTAATATATATCGTTATGCAAAAAGCAAACAAGGGTCATCTACTAGGGGTCTTTCTATACAGCACAGGTTAAGAGTTCTTGGTTTGGAGTGCACCCGTTCACCCCTGTGTTGTATCTAGCTACCCTCCTTGGCGCACCACCCTCCCTGAGGGTTATGTAAGTGGTCTGTCTCCGCACCGGTACCGTCACCTGCCCTCGTGGGGTGGGGTACCTATTCCCTCCTCAGCGCTCAGTCAGCCTGCCCTGATTTATGGTGATGTCTGTGCGCTGCACAGATTGGGGTTAGATCCTGGATAACTACCCCTTGGGTATGTAAGGGCTGTTCTATGCTCGCATACAACTCCCACCGTCTGTATTGTGGAGACAAATTTCAAGGGCGTATAAAGGGTGTCTTTATTTTATTTTTAATTGATATGTCAGTTATTTTATTTATTTTACATTGGATACAGGTTTAAATTGTCATAAATCAATGAAAATTAAATTATTCGTCTAAATATAATAAAATGGCAACATAAATAATTATACTCCTGTGAAGTTTTATTAAGAAGTTCAATTACCAATATGAGAAATATCGATATCGGAAAAATCATTCAACATGGTCATCCCGTATGCGAGTGATAGGGCGACTACTAACAAATAGATAGAATGAGGAAAAAGTAGAAGTGGGAGAAATTTTAACTAAAAGAATATTGTTGTCCTCAGTGAGATACAGGCAAAAGCCTAGTTTACTGGGGACACGACAAATGAAAGGCAACAAACCCAGATCCATTAATATTGTGTGTCCGAATTAAATTACCTGTTGTTTTTTCGCAAATTATGTATATTTCTTGTCACGTGTAAAATTAATCAATTAAAAAAAAATTAAAAAGTGAATGTATAGAATAGAATGAGGAAAGAGTAGAAGTGGGAGAAATTTTAACTAAAAGAATATTGTTGTCCTCAGTGAGATACAGGCAAAAGCCTAGTTTACTGGGGACACGACAAATGAAAGGCAACAAACCCAAATCCATTAATATTGTGTGTCTGAATTAAATTACATGTTGTTTTTTCGCAAATTATGTATATTTCTTGTCACGTGTAAAATTAATTAATTAAAAAAAAATTAAATAGTGAATGTATAGAATAGAATGAGGAAAGAGTAGAAGTGGGAGAAATTTTAACTAAAAGAATATTGTTGTCCTCAGTGAGATACAGGCAAAAGCCTAGTTTACTGGGGACAGGACAAATGAAAGGCAACAAACCCAGATCCATTGAAATTGTGCGTCCTAATTAAATGACTTGTTGTTTATAACTTGATTGTATTTGTGAGTGCTCTGATTGTCTTCATATTAGCTGACTGAAGTTATGATGTATCTGATTAGCTAATATCAAATGACTGAAATGATGGGTGATTTTACTATCTCACTGCCATCTGGCTGAAATGATTTGATTATCACAGTGCATTTATGGACTATATTTGTTTTATATCTGCTGGTCTGATTTTCACTTTGTCTATGTCAAATTATAATAACCAAATTATCTTCAAAATCTTGTATATTCTTGAGTTGTAAATCACAAAGCATAACGCAGACATCACCGAAGTATTAAAATCCTTTTAGTGTCGCTTAAGACAAAACGGAAGCATTTATGATAAGTTAGTCCGCTCGGTTCCAGTCGGGAGGGAGTTCCGGGAGCCGCGTGAAGGACGAAAGATCAAGCTGCATCCTCCTTGAGGGTGGTGAGGAGGTAGTAGGGAGTTAGGGGTGGGCATAGAGTGTAGCAAGAGACGGATGCAGACGGCGGGGTGGGAGACTTTACAGAACTAACTTAGCCCTAGCTTCCTATACAGAACTTCCGCCTGTCCCGGGCGTGCCGGGGATCCCCAAACTACCATACACATATTCAAATAATCATTATTACTCATTCTTATTTTCAAGCTTTATATTCATTACAGAGTATACGTGAGTAGAATGCATCAAAGCTTTATATTCATTACAGAGTATACGTGAGTAGAATGCATCAAAGCTTTATATTCATTACAGAGTATACGTGAGTAGAATGCATCAAAGCTTTATATTCATTACAGAGTATACGTGAGTATAATGCATCAAAGCTTTATATTCATTACAGAGTATACGTGAGTAGAATGCATCAAAGCTTTATATTCATTACAGAGTATACGTGAGTAGAATGCATCAAAGACTTGAGAATATTTTAGCTGTGGACTCTCATTTGGAACTCACGTGGAGAAACTGTTTAAAGCGATTTAATAGTCAAAGACTTGAGAATATTTTATCTGTGGACTCTCATTTGGCACTCACGTGGAGAAACTGTTTAAATCAATTTAATAGGAATGATGAAGAAGTATTTTTTTTCATAATTACATATTTATTTACACATGACAAGAAATATAAATATTTTGCGAAAAAAACAACAGGTAATTTAATTTGGACAAACAATTTTAATGGATCTGGGTTTGTTGCCTTTCATTTGTCGTGTCCCCAGTAAACTAGGCTTTTGCCTGTATCCCACTGAGGATATTTAGCATGAAAAAATAAATCGATACTTCTTTCCGATTTTCGATTACACAAAAACAAAACCCCATTGCACATTCTCATCAACCTGACAAATAGTGACGCTCAATTACAACTGGAAATATCATGCGAAATCAAACTCCTCACACTTCATCACTCCAGAAAGATCAAAAACGTTCATCCCACAATATACCACACAAAATCTTTATTCAATTTATATTATTTGTAAATTATATGTTTGAAATGTTATTTAAAATTAAAATAAAACATAATATACGCGCCATTTGCTTACTTTACAGTGCAGTTCATTTCGATTCCACCCCCAAACTGTTTTGGGGAATTAGATCAAAATCTTCTTTATTGTTTATGAGTGGGATGATATTTAGTGACGAAGAAAGAACTGCTCAAAAGAACTTCTTTCCGGTAGCGACCCACCTGGGTGTGGAAAAAGTAGTAGCGATGACGAACTTAAGGTCCGACGTGACGGGAAAAGGAAATTGGCTTAAGATCTGGAATTCGAACAGCCTAACAATTTACCAGTACTTTCACAGAAAATTTCTTCTTCTTCAACTTTCTGTAGACTCAAGAGTCTGTTATTACAGGATTATCCTCTTGTGATGCTGAGCTCCTGCTATCCCTTCATCGTTTCGGGGGTCTCCCTGGTGGACGCCGTCCATCCGGCACCCCATGCAGAGCTATGTTTGGAGTTCTTGTGAAATTCATTATCTGTACATGTTGGTACCAGTATCGTCGATGCTGTCATCCCCATCTGACCACATCTTGGACCTCACAGACCTCTCGGGTTGTCGTGTTCCTTACACGATCACACAAAGTCTCCCCAGCAATAGCACTTAGAGTTCTCATTTCTGTTGTCCTTAGCATACTTTTGGTCTTGACAGTGTCCGCCGTCGCTTCGATGCCATAGGATGAGGATAGGTCGCACACAGGTCTTATAAATGCGTACCTTGCTATCTGTTCTCATATCTTTATTCCTCCATATGACATCTCTCAGAAAATTTCAAATGCAGTAAAACTATATTTTGATGTCACTAGATCAGAATAGCCAATCGGTCCGAAGATGAACCGATGAAAGGCTGAGTGAAAATCCCTTCGGAAACGATTATCATCGCAATACCACAAAATGTGATCTGCAAATCGATTGAATTTGCCATGAAAATTACAACAGTGCGAAGATACAAGATTGAAGCTAAAAAAAATTGGCCATGAAGGATTCCATGGTCAGAGAGAAATGCGGTAGTCAAACATCTTTGATACGACCCACGGAGAGCCGAGGCGCACCCTTATCGGTCTTCTGACGGGGGACGACGGCCATCGATGTTGAGAACTTGGGCCACTAAGCAGGCTTTAACAATCACATGTATTCTTTACAAAAAAATATCTTAATACTCGTATATATTAAATTATATCTATTATTCCATTATTTAAATTCCCAAGTACAGGGTCTTTCAATAAGGACGCTTAATTTTTAAATGTAAATAAAACAAGTTGTGTGTGAGATATCCACACACATTTTTTTTTTTCATTTAAAAGAATATTATATGGCATTAAGTATGAAATATAACGTCGTTCAAATGTCCGCCGCGGCTTTGCTTAGTGGCACGTATTTGGGGGGGTCCAATTTTCGATGACTTTGTCGCATAAATCTGGCTGAATTTGCTGGATGGCGTTCGTTATCTTGACTTTGTGGGTATCAATTGTTTGTGGTTTATACGCGTAGACCTGCGATTTAAGATAGCCCCAAAGGAAGAAGTCTAAAGGCGTTAAATCGTACGATCTCGGTGGCCAGTTCATGTCGCCGCCGCTCGAGATAACCATGCCCTCAAATTGCTCGTGCAGAGTTCATCGTGGCATGCGCTGTGTGGCAAGTAGCGCCGTTCATTTCATCCACTTTAGGCCACAAGAAGTTGCTTATCGTTGACGGTTATGGCAATGCCAGTTTCGTTTTGGAAGAAGTACGGACCGATGATTCCGACAGACCAAAATCCGCACCAAACAGTGACTTTCTCGGGATGCATTTGGTGCTGGTGTATCTTGTGTGGATTGGTATCGTCTATATCCGACAATTATGCTTGTTCACACATCCATTCATACAAAAATGGGCCTCGTCGCTAAAGATGATTTTTTTGGTAAATTCTTGTGAACGACGAGAAATTGACTGCCTCGGGTTTTCCCGTACACTCTCACGCACAGCAGCGATGTTTTCAGCAGACCTTGTGTTTCGGTGACGTACGAGTGTTGGCTGATTATTTATCAAACTGGTTGACTCGAATTTGGCCTCCAAACGTCGAATAGTCGACTCGACAGGACGGTTGTGGCAAGGATAAAAATCACGAAATACGCGGAACGTTTCTCGAACGGAGCGCTGATTTTGAAAATAGAATTTGATAATTTGCACACGTTCAACGCTATAACCTTCCATGATGATTTGCCATACACAACTAAACAATTCACAACAAATTTGACAGATGCTGCTTTAACAACATGGCCGCTATAATCTGACAAATTTTGAGCGTCCCTATTGAAAGACCCTGTAAATGTTGAAAGCCTCCGCGAATGCATCCCCTTCCCGCCAACCCCTTCACTGTCGCTATAAATTAACCCTTTTCAATAAAACTTTTCGCCTGGCGCAATATTGTATTTGCTCATATATTTGTACAAGAGTAATGCGAATTAACACCAGCACTGCACTGAAGGAAGCTGCAGATTGCAGGTTGTAGTTACCCCTGAAGCCTTACGCCCCAAACCCAGAAAAGCAAATATGATGTGTTTTATTTTCTTTATTTATCTATATATATTTTTAACTTTAATATAATTTAATACAGTTGTTACATGTTTAACTTAAACAACAAGAAATTAAATTATTAAAAGTCAATCAGATAAAAAACTTTTTTTTTTTTATATATTGTATTCGCCACTGTTTTATTTCAATGTTCTCTCAACGGTTTCATTTCCCAATTGTCATTTTGTAAAATTTGGACTCCTTTGAGGCTTTTCTTTTTTTCACGTTTTTTCTGACAGTTAACCTGAGGTGGTATATGTGGGTTTACTTTTTATTTTGTTTTCTGCCATACGTTTTTGTTTTTTTTTTTTCTATTTATTCTTTAATCTAGATATGCGGGGGTGTGGGATGGAAGCCCCTGATGCCCTTGCGGTCGGGCTCGCCCTACATTGGTGGGCTATATCTCGGCCGGGGGAATGTTTGTGGGATGAGCCCGGACCTTTTAATGTCTTCTCTCTTGAATGAATTTTTTTTGTCATCTATTTATTTTCTGTGTTTTTTTTTATATTCTTGTTCTACGTGTTCAAGGGTGTGGGCTGAAAAACATCTGGTGTCCCCGTGGCTGGGTTCGCCCTATATTGGTGGGGTGTATTTTAACCGAGGGGATGTTATTAGATGAGCCCAGACCTTTTGATAGGTTCTGTATTTAATGTATTATATGCAATGTATGTGTTTTAGAAGGGTTATTTAAATATATTTTGTACATACTATGTTGCTGTCAATAAACCTATATTTATTTATTTATTTGAGTTCATTACCGGTTTCGAAAAACTCTGTTTTCCTCGTCAGGTGAAGATGAACTTTATTGCTCATTTTCACCTGACGAGAAAGACGGAGGTGTTTGATACCGGTAGTGAGCTCATATAAAACAGTGGTAAATACGAAAAAAAAAAGTGTTTTACTTATTTTACAAAGTTAAATAAACATCTTTTCTAAGATTAAAAGTCTAAATATAATATATACTAAAACAAGAACAATAATTTTATTGTATGGGAGTGAAACGTGGACGTGGTAATACTGATAGGAGCCAGATAAATACTGTAGAAAATACGTGCTTTGAGACCAGTACACGGAATGACAATATATATAATTTTTTTATTATTTTTTATTATTACACATGACAAGAAATATACACAATTTGCGAAAAAACAACAGGTAATTTGATTTGGACATACAATTTTAATGGATCTGGGTTTGTTGCCTTTCATTTGTCATATCCCCAGTAAACTAGGCTTTTGCCTGTATCTCACTGAGGATATTTAGCATGAAAAAATAAATCTATACTTCTTTCCGATTTTTTATTACACAAAAAACAAAACCCCGTTGCACGCTCTAATCAACCTGACAAACAGTGACAACACTCAACTACAACTGGAAACATCTTGCAAAACACAACTCCTCACACATCATCACTCCAGAAATGACTGAATACGGAATAAAGTGATTAGGGATGAATGTGAACTTAAAGTTGATGTGTTGAGTAAGATGAAGAAGAGCACGCTAAGATGGTTTGGACATGTGGAACAAATGAATGAAGAAAGATTATCAAAACAGATTTCAAGTTCAAATGTGAGTGGAAGGCGTGTGAGAAGAAGGCTAAAGAAAGCATAGTTGGATCAAGTTGAAAGGTGTATGGTTGTAAAAAAGGCTAAGGATGTATGTCGAGATAGGAAAGTCTGGCGCTCTCTCCTACCTGCCTACCCCGATAGATGAATGACGTGATGGTATCAATGTACAATATGTAACAGTAAAACTCGTGTTTTTACACAATATATAATAAAAAGAACAATATTTTAAAAAATTGTTGTCTATTGGGGAAACACACAGAATTTCGAATACTTCTTTAGGGAAATGTCCCTTAAAGGTATATGATGATTTTGATTGTTGGGAAATAAATAAAACACGTTAAATCGCAATGCGGAAGGAGATAGTGAATGAATCTTTATTTGGTAGTACGTAGGTATTTATAATATTTCAGAATGGGCGCGGGAGTGCGCCCGCGATATACTTGTATCTCGCTTCTGTGCGTGCAGGAATGGTCAATTGAAGTATTGTAGATATCGTAAATAGTATTGTAGGTAACAATATATTTACGGAACCGGCGAGACAGCGTGATGCGTTCTCTTTCTACTATGGAATGCGGCGCGATGCTCGGCCGCGTCAATGTTTGGCATGTGACCTTTGGACTGTTTAATATAATTTATCGAGGTATCCAAAGGTCGTTTCATCGGTCATTGACCGTATGTCTGCGACAATATTTAGCGACGACCGTGGTTCCCACACTTCCAATGGCCACCCCACCACGATGGTTACTTTATAAATATTGAACACATACAGTGGAGGTTTTTATGCTTTATAAATATTAAACTACAGATCCCAATAATTGAGTTGGGTTATTGTTAAATGTGATTAATGGAGTTTACATGAATTTTAAATTAATAAATAAAGTTTAAATGGAATATTACAGCTTTTGTCAGATAGAAGAAAAATGGGTTGACCTCACAACATAATTTAAGATTATCAGTTCGTTCTTCAATAGTCTGGAGCTAATCTCAGCTTGTCATGTGTAACTATAGTCCGGAAAATCTAGGATGAGTCGTATGACAGCTCACAAATTTGCCCCAATACAACCTTGTAACGATGTTCAGTAATTTCAATTATTTTATCAACTTTATTATAAGCCTCGATTCTAATAAATAGCAAGTTATTTAGGTAAATACATTACATAAAACTAACAATAATGACAAATTAATACATCTTGTCACTAATTAGCAAAAATGTGGCAGTTTGTTAAAATCAAATTATATTTGTAGACGTTTGTCAAAAGTCACTACGTTAGTTTGCATTGGCTAGGGAAGGAGTATTCGATAGTTGGATTTTCGAATTTTTTTTTATACGTGAATCGTAATTAGTATTAATCCATAGTGGATTAATACTATTTAAAGATATTTGATCTATTTAACACTTGCCACCCTGTGATGGATAGCGAGTGACCAGGACTTATATTTTATTTGATTATTCGACGTTTTAATACATAACAAAATGATTTTTATAGCTAATTACAACAAATAACCTAGCAGACTTTGCATAATTTTAATATAAAACATATATTTTTTTCGCTGGACGCTTAGCGTCCAGCACCGTGGCTGGCGGATTTTTTAGCACAGTAAGGCAAGTGTTAAAGATATATACAAATCATACAATACATTAGAAAGTCAGTATAATGAAAATTAGGAATTAAAACGTCAGTTTAGAGAAAAACAATTATTCGATTTATAAAACGACTATTCGATTTGTAAAAAAAAACGATTTTACCCCATCCCTTTGTGACATGACGTTTTAAACGTCGCACGGTTCATCCTAGACTTTCTGAAGTATAGACAATTATTTTTTCATTATGAAGAAGTTGTAACCACTTATTAGGCTCTTTGCGCGGTCGCATCGCGATTATCCTTTTCGGTAACGATCAGCCCGCAAGTACGAGTATAAGTTACGTCTGCCTTCTCCCCTTACCAGAGATAACCCTTCACGTGATTATTAAAGCCTACCTAGAGGCTTAGTTTTCAACTTAGCAACATCGTAGGTAGTCCGCCTCAGTGGGAAGAGAGACATTTTTTTTTGCATCATGGCGCGCCTCCCCGTCGGTGTACCCAAACTATTGAACTATCCAATTTATCTCTGGCTATTGAATTCACTTTTTAGTTTCAATCATGTCCCTTCGTCCTGTTGTAATTTTTTTAGCCACCTGAATCAATCCGCAGATCATATCCTACCTTACTGAGATTTAAATCGAACTGAGATTAAAATCGTACTGAGATTAAAATCGAGTCAGTCATTTCAGAAGTAAACTCCACTCCGTCTTAGATCGATTCATCTTAAGGCCGATTGACTACTCCGATCTGATGACGTCAAAAGATAGTTTTGCTGCATTTGAATTTTTTTGTGAAAGTATATACAGTGGTACCTCGGGTTACGAACTTAATTCGTTGTTTGATT